>NMXN01000007.1:0-151993 GCA_002851775.1 Verticillium isaacii | reverse complement strand
GCCCCCTCTTTTTCGAGAAGCCCCCGCCCCCCCCCCCCCCCCCCCCCCCCCCACCCCCCCCCCCCCTCTGCCCCCCCCCCCCCCCCCCCCCCCCTCTTCCACCCCTAACCCCCGTCCCCCGTCCGTCCCCGTCCCCCGTCCCCCGTCCCTGGTTCCGCACGAGCTCTTGGACGCCCCCGATGCACTTGTCATTTCCCTGGCTCCCCACTCCCGCCCACCGTCCGTGCCATTGTCGCCCTGGCAAGCCCTGGCAAGCCTGGCACCTGGCCCTGGCCCGGGTCTTCTCCTCCTCCTCCACCTTTTTTTTCTCTTTAGCCCGCCGAGCAGCGAGCAGCTAAGCAGCGAACATGGGTGGATGGATTGGACCCAGGACGGGGACCCAGGCAACCATCTCAAGCATCCAAGCACCCAAGCATCCAAGCATCTGAGCACCTGCCTCCTGCCATCTGCCATCTGCTACCGGCTCCGACCACTCGAGACGTGGGCCGCACCCCTCCACGCCCTGCCCGCCTGCCCGTTCGTCCCCTCCACCCCCCTCCCCTCCCCATCCCCCTCCCCCTCCATGCCATCCCGTTCCTGATCCCTATCCTGGAACTGGAACTGGGACTGGAACCGGAACTGGTACTGGCTGGTACTGGTGCTGGTACTGGACGGGAATCCCTCCCACTCTCCCACTCCCACCTGAACCACCCCCCTCCTTCGCCTCCGCAGTCCAATTTGACCTGGGCCCGAACGCGCAGAACACTTCGTAACACTACCACTCATCGACACTTGCATCGAACCAGTACAGGCCTCTCACACGCAGCCCAAAGCCGGCTCGCCCTGACCCGTCTGTCTGATCGCGCCCTGGCCCCCGCCAATCTCCCGCAAGCGACGGATGGCTACTGTCACCACTGCGACTGCGGCCGCGGCCTCGGACTTGCTGCCTCTTGACACGCGCCCGCGGGACGGAAAATTGTCGTCGTGATGGAAGCATGTCCCCATCCATCCCATGCCCAGGGCATCATGATGGCATAGCCCTCCACCCTTGATTAGCAGCCACCCTAAAGTCCTGACCGGGGTCTTCCCTGGCTTCCCTGTGCCTCTCGACCAGATCAACCCTGGAAGCACCCTAGCCTCATCTCAATTGGTCCCCCCCCCCCAGTACGCTGTAGCCCAGCACCAAGTCGCACAAAAACCGAACGGGAGCCACCGATCGACTCTCCTAAAACCCGTCTTGCCGTCTCGACACATTGGACGTTCATCCCAAACTCTGACCCAGCCGAGGACATCATAGAACAGAAGAACGCGGGCGAGACATCATATCTGCCCCTTCCCCCGAACCACAACCCCCCCACGACGAGGCCTCTTCCCCCTCCAAAGAGTACCGCGTCAGCCAGCGAACACCTGCGCCTCCCCCCGCCCCGGTTCCCTCGCCTGCAGCAACCCGCAACACATAGACGACGAACTGGCCACGAGCACCGCCGCATGCCGTGCTACTGGGACTCCGACAGGAAATCGTTGTGCGAGTATCACTCTGCAGCATCTCGTACCACCTAGCGGCCTGCCTATCGCTTCGACTTGTCCGAAACCCGCACTTCTCCGGCCTGCCCGCCAACCCGCGTCAGATAGCCCAGAAACCACCTGCACCTTAAGACATCCCGGACCTCGACGACGACAACCACAGTCTCCGACGACCTCGGGTAGTCCCGCCGACCATCAGCTACTCAACCCGTTTTCGAACGCCATCGCCGACGCCGACCAGAGGCGTACCCAGCCACTCCCAAGCCGTCCGACGCATCTGGCCTCTTCCTGTCAGCCCTGCCACTTGGGTTGTCGCCCGGAAGACCTGGGAGCTGTCAGCTCACTCATCCGAGTGGACGACGCTGCGTGATCCATGCAAGACGAAAGGAGATATCACGAATCCTCCTCCGTTCCGCTCGGCCAACGCCGAGGCGCATCCGATCTGGCGCCCTTCGCTTTAGACCTGACCTGGGCCAAGCAACGAGCAGAGCCTGGCACTGCTGCTCGCTCAAGGGCATACCCCTCTCCGCCCATGTCAGGGTCTCCTTCTCTCCCGCCCAACGCAACTCACGAGGCTGGGGATCGGGGTCAACTGCATGGGAGCTTTTCGACGGCCAGCTCGCAAGATGCCTATCGGGCAAGCTCGACATTAGGACCTCACAGCGGCATTCAGGGGCCACCGCCGCAGATAGCCCCTCCTCAGGTTCGACCCTATCGAACCGAGCCGCCCGAGAGGATGACTCTGGCTTCCTACCACCACCGCACAGACGAGCCGGCCCCGACTTCGGGACCGTACCCGCCAATGATCGGACAACACTTGCAGCAACGACCAAACCCGTACGGCACAATGCCAGGACCCTTGCCACCACCTCCGCCGCCCTCACAGGGCTACGCTGGACCAGCGCCGCAGTCGACGGAAGAAAACCAGCCATTCGCCTCTCCCAAGTCGCAACGCAAAACGAAGGGTCATGTGGCCTCGGCCTGCGTGCCCTGCAAAAAGGCTCACCTCCGGTAAGGCGCTCCCTGCTCGCTCCTTGGACATCCATGACGCTAATGCACTTTTAGATGTGACGGTATGTACTCATCAGCGATTTTTCCTTCTTGTCTCATAGCCCTTCATTTGACCCCTTCGTCGTCTGCATGTGTAGTGTGGCAGCCGAGCTGCAGAGGCACGGCACTGCGACCTTGGTGCATGTAGCTGTCGCATCTGGCTCGGTTGACATCATCTTGATGGCTACCCGATGTCAGGTCGACAACCACACGGATCTCCAGTGGCGGCAACGCGGACGGCACACCGCACGGTCTGGCAGAGGCAGTGCTGCATCGAAACCACAATGGGCAACGATCTTGAGCTCGGGCTTTTCTGGATGACGACAAAGAAGGGGAGACATCTGCAGCTGCCCAATAGTCCGATCGCAACGCTATGATCGCTTCGGCAGCCTGGCCAGTCAGCGAGTTTGGTTGCGGCAGAGATCGACTAGCGAGGGCTGGCTCCCGGACCGACCACGCGGCACTTCGGCCCGCCGTATTGGGACCGGCGCCAGGGCACTTGCGCCTGTCACCGTTGGGCTCCGACCCCGGATTCGGGATGAGTCGCCAATCGTGAGCTAGTGCTGAAGGAATCGACTGCCGGAGCTTCTTCGTTGGGATACGGAACACCCTCCGGCCTGCAGCTGAGGGACCTGGCGGGGCTCCGCTACCTGATCCGAACCTCAGGCTTTTATTTGAGTTCAAGTGAACGCCGGGGTTACGCGTCCAGAGTTTTGGTGCGCGAACGAAGCTGAAAGTGCCTTGGCGGAGGCAGCCTCGCCGGCCGCTAACCGACCGACACTCGTCTTTCCCCGGCTAGCTGCTTGGAGCGTTCGCGTTCATTCATTTCTGCTCGACGGACTGGTTCGCTAACATTGGTTTTTCCTCAGCCCGACGACCCTGTTCGAGATGCCTCAGCAATGGCAAGGAAGACGCATGTATCGATGTTCAGCACAAAAAACGTGGTCGCCCGCGACTGCGAGACGACAGGGAAGGCCGTTATGCCCCCTCGAGCTATCCGCATCCACAGGACGCTGCGATGAGGCGGCCGTTGAGTCTGTACTCATCTGGCGGTCCGGTTTCAGGGTACGATGATCCACTCCGGCGTGTCAACTCGTACCGCATTCTAAAATCTCAACAAAGCGAGCCCATCGCACCCAGATACCTCGAGCGAGCTTCTCCAACCGAAGCCAACATGTACCCGCCGCCGCTGGCCATTCCGACCACGGCCCCGGAGCCTGTGGCTTTCCTCAACCTCGACATGGAGGTCGTGAAGGCCTCGCCGACGTTCATTGATGCCATCGGTATGGCCAATATCCGGGGCAGGGCCCTGTTCGACCTCGTGACGCCTTCGGAGCGGGCCAAAGTGCAGGGGCACCAGGCTGTTCTGCATGAGGAGCGCAGCCGAAAAGACCCCATGTACCTGCCACCGATCTTTGGCAAGCAAGAGGAAGAGCGCGTCTTCGAGACTCTTCGCTTCGATGCGGAGGAGCTGTCGCGGATCCAGATGGACCGCCGAGATATGCTAACCTTCGCGGCGCCAGGCGGACAGCTGAGGTCGTTCCTGGTCCGTTTCGGCTCGGCCAAGCGTGACTCGATTTACTTCATCGCGCTGATGCTGGTGCTGCCGCCCGGGGACCCCTATGCAACGCCGTCGCCCCATGCGAGGGAAGTGCAGTATGGGTATCCGCCGCATCAGCCGTACCACCACCAACAGCACCCGCAGCACCCGCACGCCTACGGCCAGCACACGCCCGTGACGGCCAGCTTCGACCAGAGCAGGCAGAGGTTCGGAGAAGGCCCCCTGGCCTCGCGGCCCGCCGCAGGACACCCGCCGCAGCTGGTGCCCGGTCTCAGCCCCGGCCTCAGCCCGGGTTTCAGCCCCGGCATCGGATCCGGGATGCCGTCGTACGCGGCATCGCCGACGCGACCCGACTACGCCGCCGGGCCCTCGTCGAGCCAGATTCCGCGCAGCGAACTGCCCCCGAACAGCCGGCCACCGCCGCAGCAGCCGTCATATCAGCTGCCGCCGATCCGGTCGTCGCCTCAGCAGGGCCTGCCGCATCCCGAGCCATCCATGAAAAGGGAGGATCGCTCGGGGCGGGTCGACATTGGAGGCCTGATCGACAAGCCGGAGCAACCGCGACGCCCTCAGTGATGTTCCTCTGAGCGACGGCGGAGGCCTGGCAGACGACGCACACGCTCCGAACCCACGAGGGCGGGATGCCTCGTGTACTTGTAACGACCTTTCTTGATCTTGGAATCAAACCCCCATTTTTGCCGCGGCCAAGCGTCGTCAAGAGATACCACCTGTACAAACAACTTTCGACTTCTTCACATACCTTCCTATGCCTTTAACTTTGCTGCCATAGCCGGCAGCGCGTCTTCCTGGGTACTGCGGCATCTTCCCCGGCGTTTCCCCATGTTTCGGTTCTGTTTCGTGTTGCTCGTTCTGTTTCTCGCGGCTGGCGGTGACAAGGAGAGGCAGGCATCTGGTGGCGGGTGTAGGATACTGTCATGGCGGAGACTGGCCTCGGCTGGGTTGCCTGTTCATATTTTTCTTTTCTGGCTCGTCCCGCGTTCAATGGAAACCCCGTACGGCCCCCGCGGCTGCAACTCTGACCGAGCACATCATGGCGTTGAAGTGAGGTATGTGAGGCGGCTCCAGGCGCGCGAGACTGGTGAAGCTGTGGGGTGAGTGAGGCAGCTCCAGCGTGTGCGTGTGCGTGTGCGCGTGTGTGTGTTTGTGTGAGTGAGGAAAATCCATGGAGAGTGGAAAAGAGCAGAGAGCCGGAGGATCGAAGACAGATTCGGGAGGGGGAGGGGGATTGTCATGTGGACACAAACAACTGCGAGGGCAGAGCATAAATAAGGCAGGGCCTGACGGCGACGGGCACCACACTCTCCCTCTCTTTCCCCTCTTCTTGCGGTCCCCCGGTCCCCGACCTTCCAATAGCGACGAGGACGCGAGGCCGGACGAATGAAGACGGGCAGGTGGGTTATGCGAGCGCTGGCTTTGAGGGGGGGGATGGCGCCCTACGACGGTCGGGCGCGACCGTCCACCGTCGCGGCGGCGCATCGGCTCATCTCGCATAACGCTTTTGGTGCGTATAGTCCGGGCCAGCTATCGGGTCCCCGGGGTTTGGCGGCGGGGGGTTTTGCAGGGGGAGGCAGGGGATCATTGGTCGGGGCGCGGCGAGGTTTGTTTCCGAGGAGGGGGGGGAGAGGGGGAGGATTTGGGCTGGGCTGACTTGGCGTGGGTTTTGTTTGCTTGTGTTTTAGGCGATGCGGCGGGGGATGCATGTGTTGAGGATGGGGGCGTTAAGGATGGGTGCGTAGGATGGGTGCGTAGGATGGGTGCGTAGGATGGGTGCGTTTAGGATTGGGGGTGTTCAGTCATGAAGGTGTTAACAAGTACGGGCGTTGTGTTCAGGATGAGAGTGTTAACATGTACGGGTGGTGGTGGTCGTGAGGGTGAAATAAGTCGGTAGGAGCAAAGTCTCGAGCCCTGGCATGGCCCGCCCCGCCCTCTAGAGCCCACGCGGCGCTGGAGGAACAATAGGAGGCTGGCTGGCGTGTGTCTCACGCGAGCGAGCTGACAGCTGTGCAGAGGGGGGCGAGGCGGAGGAAGGGCAGCGCGTGGGAAAGGGGAGGGGCAGCAGCGGGATGGAAAGTCTGGGGGCGGCAGAAGGGGGACAGGGGGGCGCGGGGGGTTTAAATCTCCGATGGAGGGAGGGAGGGGGCGGCGGAGGGAGAGGAAGGGAAGGGAATGGAAGGGGGGGGGGGGGGGGGGGGGGGGGGGGGGGGGGGGGGGGGGGGGGGGGGGGGGGGGGGGGGGGGGGGGGGGGGGGGGGGCCGCAGCCCGCAGGGTAGGGGGCCCGTCCGTCGGAGGTTGTGTATGCGGGTGCGCGCGTGTGGTCTCTCGGAGAGAAGGCGGCCAATGGGGGGTTTCTCTGCTGGTGGGGTGTTTCTGTTTTTGGTGCTGGTGGTGCTGGCGCTGGTGCTGGCGGTGCCATGCAAGCACATTCGAGCAGAGAGCATAGAGTCAGAGCCATTACAAGAGGTGACGATGCAGGACGCCGGCGTTTTCTATTGAGCTTTACTTTAACATCAGGCGCTGGGACTGGCAGACCGCTTGATGGGCGCCGCGAAACGGGCCTCGAGCAAGCCCGCCGTGATCTGCACGGGTCACCTCTTCCCTGTCAGCGGCGACTATGCACGGCCGTCACGCTGGGCCGAGACACGGGAAGCCACCATCTCACTGCGTCACCGTCTCCGCTCGCGTTCGATAGCATGATGTGGTAAACATATGGGAAACGTGCTGAGAGACTAAAGATACAAGAACTGAGGGGCTTGGCGATCCAAGGCCGTGTTGTACAAAAAAAGAGAAACGTGAAGTCCCGCCCAAAGAAACGTGGATCATACATGACATCGTGAGAGCTCTGGCCAGGGGCTGAGAGGGGGGGGGTATCGTGTCTTCCTTGTTGCTTGGGTTCTGTGGTGTCCGGGAGGGGCGTTCCGCGACGGGTTGGTGTACACGGGAGGGAAGCTGCGGTGGCAGTCCGGGTGGGAGCAGATGCTCGGGGTTATGGTGGGGGAGCTTGACGTGGCTCTGAGAGCTGGGTTCTGGCTTTTGTTGCTTCGGGGGCTGGGGCGGTGGAAGGGGTGCAGGAGAGATGTGGTAAGCATGTGGTAAGAGCGTGTGCGGAACGAGAGCGGGTCGGAAGGCCGAAAACACACAACGCAGGTGTTGACGTTCCCGAGGAAAGTAGGCGCCATGTCGATGGACGGTGACGAGGGCGGTGACGAGAACGGGGACGGACGGTGACGACATGGTGATGTCTGCTCAGTCGGCCACGTGCTCCTCGTGTCTGGTGTAACGCTCCGTCACACGGCCGCCACAGACACGGCCACCCGCCGCAGAGGCCTGGCAGGACGGCGCCTAACGCCGGCTGCCGTTGCTGGCGCGGGTCGAGGCGCGGGTCGAGCCCTGGCGACGTCCCGCGCTGCTCCCACGACGGGCCTCGTCTTTGCCGTCGCCGTCGTCGGGCCCGGTGCTCGGCGACGACGGCTCCTCCGGCCCCACCGAATCGGAAACGGACCGCTCGGAGTCTCGCCTCGCGCGCTTGGACGGGCCCATGGCCCTGGCTTCCTCCAGCTGGTCGTCGAGATCGCGCTCCAGCTTGTCGCGGTGGCGCTTGTCGCCGGGGTGCAGCGGGGTGGCCGCCGACATGTGCAGCATGTCGGGCAGGTAGAGGCCCGCCCGGTCGACGGGGGTGGACCGGTCCGACTCGACGTTGACGGAGGCGCTGGCGAAGTGACGGTCGTCGTCGTCGTGGGTGGGAGGGGCGTGAGAGTCGGGGGTGGAGGGCACCGGCCTGCGAAGGGGTCAGGGGTCAGTCGGGACCAGAAGCGGGTAGACGCGCCGGTACGCACTCGGGGCTGCCGTGGCGGGCTTGGGTGGAGGCAGCGTCCGTGTTGCTGCCCCGCACGCTCTCGGATCCATCCTCGCACATCATGATGGGGCTTCTTGGTTGCAGGAGAGGGGGGTCAGGTTTCGGCTCGATGAAATTCACGGTTGCTGTGGTTGTTGGGGTCAGCGTTCCGCCCGGTGTCCCCGCCTGGGGAGATCCGGGGGTTGGCATCTTATATACACTCGACCGACGAACCATGACGCCGGCAAGCAGGGGTTCATCCATTTGTTGATGCCCGTCGCGCCAACCGTCCCAGAGACGACAGACATCCGCCGACGAGCTGCGCTAAGCGCTTCCCTCTCCTGTGAGCAGCTGGGGGCTGTGTTTGGCGGTCAGCGACCGCTGGGGGCGCAAAAGCCACGTTTGGATGAGGCTTTGGGGGCCCAATGGGCGGTCTCTGTTTGAAGGGAACGGCAGCTTCGTCAGCTGCCGCAAATGCAGTGAAGCCGATTCGGAGCCAGTGCCGAACGCATGGGGGGGGGTCATCAACCCCACTTGACAGGTTCCTGCGAGCACATGGAGACGGGCGACCTGGGAGTGCCGATGTCACGGTAGGGTCGCAGCCGGACGTGGCTGTGATCAGACAGACGGCGTTCCGTCCAGAACGACGTCCTTTCTGGTCTCCAGTACGTCATGACACGTCGGGCCCTCGTCTTCCACGCTTGTGGAGGGCTGGGACGGCCAAGGAATCGCGCGCTCGTGTTCCGGGGGCCGGCCCCCACGATGGGAGGTGTCATGATAAGGCTGAGAGGGAGCGAGAAACGCTCGTCAGCTCGCTTTCGGATCCCCCTCGGATCTCAGCTCGTGGGGGTTGGGTCTGGGAAGGACTAGCGAACGGGACAGCCTGCCATGCGCCGCTGGTTCTGCAGCTGCTCCAGTCTCCAGTGAACCTTCTCCAGGTGAGGCTCGGTCGCTCTGGTTCGCCATCCAACGACAAGGGTGAGACGGCCAAACGAGTCGACAGGGCGATCCGGGCCGGGGAGGCAAAGCAGCCGCCAAATGCATAGGCGGCGGTCTTGATTTCATGCTGACGGCATGAAATGGAAGATCACGAGCCAGGCGATGACGCAGAGGGTCACGGTGTTCGGGGCCAACGACACAGCCACCACGATCCGTTGCGCCACCAGGCGGGGAGACGCGGGGACGGTTCGAGGGAGGAAACTCTGATCGTAAGGTGCGCAGAGGGAGCCAATCTGAAGAGAGTCGTCCCTTCGAGAGGGGGCAAGGCAGACTGGATGTTGAATGTCCCGGCGTCGAATCGAATAGGCGGACGAGCTGTGGTGGTCAACTGGGAGGGAGTGGAGGTATAGATTGGCTGCCTCTCACCGAGCGGCAGGCCAGGTGAGGAAAGGTCAACTCGCGTGGGTCGGCCACGTGACAGCGCGCTGCTGGGTCGCGACCTGCGAGAGGCATCAAATCCGCACTGTGCTTTCTACACTTCCGCCTCGCTTCGTGTCGTCTGCCGAGTCCAGGGTTCCAGGGTCATTGTCGAATCCCGCCCTCTTTTGTGAGATCTGATACGGCACGTGGCTCATCCCCTGACTGGTTACGCTCGTCTCCAGCTTCACACCGAGTCACCATCACAGTAGCAGGCAACAGGGTACCCCGCTCTGGGTTCGCCTCAACATCGCGCCCGACGTGAAGCGGGCGAAACCAGTGACCGACGGGATCGACCAGTTACGTTGCTGCGGCCCATCGTGGTCGCCTCGTCTTTCAACCTCGTCCGGCATCACCCGGGAGCGTCGTCATGTCCGAAGCAATGGATGTCGACGGTGGCGCCGGCACCAAGAGGAAAGCCCAGGACGAACCCGACGAGCCGCGTGCCCCTCAGAGGATCAGAGCAAGTCCGACCCCCTCCGCCTCACTCGACCCCATCACGTCTGACCTGCGTCACAGGCTCTCGACCCCAACGTCGTCAACAAGATTGCTGCCGGCGAGATCATCGTGGCCCCCGTCCACGCCCTCAAAGAGCTCATCGAAAACGCCGTCGACGCAGGGTCCACGTCACTCGAGGTTCTCGTCAAGGAGGGCGGCCTCAAACTCTTGCAGATCACTGACAATGGCTGTGGCATCCAGGTGAGTGCCAGGTTTGCTTTCGGCCTCCGCCCCGCTGACTCGTCGGCCTCAGAAAGATGACCTGCCCATTCTCTGCGAACGCCACACGACGTCCAAGATCACCTCCTTCGAGGATCTGACGTCCATTGCGACCTACGGCTTCCGAGGCGAGGCCCTCGCCAGCATCAGCCACATTGCCCACCTGTCCGTGACCACCAAGACGGAGGACTCGGCCGTCGCCTGGCGCGCCCACTTCCTCGACGGCAAGCTGGCACCAGCCAAGCCCGGCCAGTCGGCGGAGCCCAAGAAGGTGGCAGGCCGCAACGGCACCCAGATCAGCGTCGAGGACCTCTTCTTCAACATCCCGACCCGGCGTCGCGCCTTCCGCTCGCCGTCCGACGAGTACAACAAGATCATCGACATGGTCGGCCGCTACGCCATCCACTGCCAGGGCGTCGCCTTTTCGTGCAAGAAGCATGGCGAGTCGGGCACGAGCGTCTCCGTTCAGGGTAATGCCCTCACGGTCGACCGCGTCCGTCAGATCTACGGCTCCAACGTGGGCAACGAGCTGATCGAGTTTGCCACGTCGGACGATCGCTGGGCGTTCAAGGCCGACGGCCTGGTGACGAATGCCAACTACCACATCAAGAAGACGACCTTCCTGCTCTTCATCAATCACCGCTGCGTCGAGTCGACCAGCATCAGAAAGGCCATTGAGCAGGTCTACGCCACGTTCCTCCCCAAGAATGGCCGTCCTTTTGTCTACCTGAGTCTGGAGATCGACCCGGCACGGGTCGATGTCAATGTCCATCCCACAAAGCGCGAGGTGCACTTCTTGAATGAGGATGAGATCATGCAGGCGGTTTGCGAGCACATCCGTACCAAACTGGCCGAGGTCGACACGAGCCGGACCTTCATGACCCAGACGCTGCTACCCGGCGCGCAATGGACAGACACGGCGGCCGAATCGGCAGTCGACGACGGGGATGCTCCTCCTGCGCTGGTGACGCCGGCGCCGAATCGTGCGCGGAGGAACTCTAGGAACCTCGTCCGCACCGACACGTCCCTTCGGAAGATCACCAGCATGTTCACCACCGTCACCCCGGCCGATGGGGACGAGGGCAATCCGGGTGGCGCAGACGAAGAGGTGCTGTCTGCGCCCGAGAACGTTCAGTACGAGACAGTCGACAAGGAGTCCACGGTGTGTCGTCTGAGCAGTGTCAAAGACCTGCGAGCTGCCGTCCGAGACGAGATCCACCACGACCTGACCGAAGTGTTCGCCAGCCACACGTACGTGGGCATCGTCGACGAGCAGCGCAGACTGGCGGCCATACAGGGGGGCGTAAAGCTGTACCTGATCGACTACGGCTTCGCTTGCTTCGAGTACTGCTACCAGGTCGGCCTGACGGACTTTGGCAACTTTGGTGCCATTCGGTTCAGCCCCGCCCTCAACCTCAAGGAGCTGCTCCGGATCGCCGCTCGCCAGGAAAAGGCCGAGGTCAAGTCGCTCGACGAGGACTTCGAGGTCGACGACGTCGTGGACCGCGTGGCCGAGCAGCTGGTCGAGCGGCGCGAGATGCTGCTCGAGTACTTCTCCCTCGAGATCACACCGACAGGCGAGCTCATGACCATCCCGCTGCTCATCAAGGGGTACACGCCGCCGCTCGTCAAGCTGCCGCGGTTCCTGCTCCGGCTGGGGCCCTACGTCGACTGGACGGACGAGAGCGCGTGCTTCGAGACGTTCCTCCGGGAGCTGGCCTCGTTCTACGTGCCGGAGAAGCTGCCGCCGCTCAAGGGCGGCGCGGGCGGGGGCGAGGACGCCGAGGTCGTGACGAGGCGCAAGAACATCCGCTGGGCGATCGAGCACATTTTCTTCCCGGCGTTCAAGGCGAGGCTGGTGGCGACCAAGTCTCTGATGAAGGGGGCCGTCTTGGAGGTCGCCGACCTGAAGGGGCTGTACCGGGTGTTTGAGCGGTGCTGAGGTGCTGGGTTTTGCTCGTGGAGTGCTGCGCTGGGTTTGGGATCATGTTTGGTCGCTATCATGAGGAGTCTGTAATTTGCATCTACGCAGTGAATGCCGCATGTTGGCGCACAAGCACGAGCGGTGCGAACGTCGTGGTGTCTGGCGTCCCCACCAGAACGAAGCAAGATAATCGTTGGTGATCACGCACCCGGCTACTAGTCCAGCTGGAGTATTGTGTGAAAAGGGTTGGGGGCTGCCGCTTGTGGCATCCTAGGCCATCATGGCCCCTGAACCCACCAGCTGCAGATTTTGCTCGCGTTCAGTCAATGCTGAAGCTCACGCGATGCCCGGCAACATGACTTTTACTCTAGGCTCCCATCCGCACAAAGTCCTGTGCTTGACCTTTCGACCCCTTTGGCATCCATATAAGGGTTCGGATGAGTTTGACGGGCGCCAGCCTTCCCGAAAAGAGTGCCATGCATCGCAATCCGCTTCACCGAAGTGCAGGCAAGTGGACCTTCCTTGGTACTCCACGACTTCAACTTCTTCTACGCATCAGTGAAGGCATGGCGTGCGAATTACACTTCCATGGCAGATAAACCGGTCTGTCTCTACAGCTCGATCGGCTGCGGGAAGTTTGAAAGCAGGGCATCATCAGCTCTTTTTGAACATGCCACGCGTCGCTTCGTTTGTGCTGATAGAATTAGCCAGCATTGTTCAAAGCTGCACAAGCCAGCAGATATTCGTTGACTAGCATCCCGCAATAGCTAGCTGGTCATGACGGCAGCTAGGCCGTTGTGCAGAGTCAATATGACAAGCGAGGCCACCAGGGCCAAAAGGAACTCCAAATCTCAGCGGGCAAAAATGGAGATTAAATTGTGTAGATATCTCATTGGGCTAAAGCCGCTCTCCTGGTTATGCCATGGGGGAAAGCATAGAGTTACTATAAAATAGATATCACAAGGTGGCGTTGTGGAAGAATGTCTTGAAAACTAAGCTCGCACTGCTGAGCTCCCGTAATTTAAGCTCCGCACCCGTGATGATCCATGGCTTGGTAGATCTACCCTTGACTATTTATCTTAGGGAGAGCGGACACGACCATGAGTTCTGTAGTAGGTATGTGTGTTGAAGTAGATTTAGATAGCTGACTCCGTAGGGTCAAAGTGAGTAGGTCTACGTGATCCCTCGGGCCCAACAAGGACAGCTTTCCTACTCGTTAGAAAGCCTAATAGCTAGCTAAGAACAACATCAAATCCATCGCGACACTAAACTAAGGGTCCAGAGCTCTCAGGCATAGCCTAAGCTAAGGATGAGGTTTACGCGAGCCGTAGAGCCCATTTGAATACCAATTCAAAGGTAGCGTTCTCCCCTGGCGAGAGGCGAAGAGGAACCTGAGGCTAGACCTCGCCAATCTGAATACGAAAAAGAATGTAGATCTCACTGAACTTTGGTCGATCAAATGCAGTAGTTCCCAAGGTAATTAACCTCGCCATCTCTAGCCTAACCTGAGAAGATCACGCCCTAGCAAAGTACTCAGAAGACACACTAGTCGGTGGATTCCCAGTCATAGGCACCCCACGGCCTTCCACCAGTCTCCCTAGCCAAGTCCACCATGGACTTCCAGGTCCCAAAATCATCATCAAGGGCAACGAGTCCGTTATTGTTCCCCAGTCCCTTCTGGGTGTGGTCAATCTTTCCTTCTCCCATGAGAAACCTCAGATACCTCTCCGGTGTCGGCGAAGGCTTCGCCAGAACTTTCTCCTTGTACGAGTCGAGCGGGATACTGGACACGTCAATGCTACCGGCCCCGTGCTCCTCCATGATGGCCGCAATTTCGGTCACGCTCTTGCTGTCGCCGCTAAAATGCACCTCTGCCGGGACATCTGCTGGCGGTGACGACGCCAGAATCGCGAGGGCCCGTCCCAGATCGTGCATGCTCGTGTATGAAGTGCTCTGGCCTGGATTGCCGACTGCTTCGTACTTGTCGTGCTTGGTGTCGAATCCAAACCACGGACCGATGGAATCTTCGAGAAACAGACCCGCGTATACGCGGCAGACGCGGAGGTGAGGGATGAGTTCCTGACCCAGCCGGAAGTGCTGTTTCTTGGCATCCCATTCCTCGTGGGCAAAGTCGTGCACATTGTGGTCGACCCCGAACTCAGACGGGAAATACAGGCTTACAGATGTTGAGGGCAAGCATCGGAGGAGCTTCTCTTTGAAGTGGTGGCCTGAGGGGCCGACTCTGTGGGAGGTTTTAGTCGCTGACGGCTCGGGCTGCGCCACGCGGGTCATGATAAAGGTACGTACGTGTTGATGAGGACATCTACGTCCTGAAGTGCCGTTTTGATGTTCTCCTCGGAATAGAGGCGCAGCTTCGCTCCTTGCGAGACGAGCTCTTGCGTCCGCGGCGATTCAGCGCGGGCTAGAATTATGACGTCATGGAATCTTGCACGAAACTTGGGGAGGAGGAAGGCCTTGGCTACCTTTGCTCCTAGATTGCCAGTTGCTCCGGCGATTGCTACCGTACGGGTGACAGGGGCCATTGTTTGTACTTCTGTAATGGTGAAGGAATTTTGTGAGGTTGAACAGGAAGGTGTTTGGCAAAAGGTAACGGTGACACGGGAAGGTTTAAATGGGCCAGTTCCGGGCGCAGATTGCAATCCGAACCGCAGCCGTAAGTTGGAGCATAGGTAGGTTTGCTGCATGCGGCCCAAGGTAGGTAAGCTAGGGAATGATTAACATACGACGGGAGTGTCAGCTGAAACTCTAATAAATAGGTAAGCAGCCTAGCATCCTGGTGCTAGTACCAGGGGTAATGACTATACACCTCTCAACGTACCTGTGTAGGCATGGGGCACGCAATAGCAACGAGGAACGCAGAAATAAGTCATGAAGTGTTGAGCCAGATTAGATAGCTGACTCCGCAGGGGAGCAGGCAATAGGCTTATGTAACCCTACGGAGCTTACAAGAGTAGCTTTCCTACTCGGAGGAAAGCCTAATAGCTAGAGAACACAACATTACATCTATCGTAATACCGAACTAATAGTCTAGAGCTCCCGGCATAGCTAAAGCTAAGGATTAGGTTTATACGAGTAGTAAAGCCTATTTAATACTAATTAGTATTACGTTAACCGTAATATAGACTAGCTAGAATTAGAGAAGCTAAGATTAATCTAAAAAATAGTATTCTACTATACGAGGGCTTATCGATTACGCTTTATAAGTAATTATAAGAATACCGTTTACTTAGAGTACTTTAGGACTCTTATAAGGAGCTTAGTAGTAGGAAGCCTCCTACTATATAATCTATAAGAGTACTATTTACTTTAAGTATATTAAGACTCTTACGCCTAAGGTTACTATCTAGGCTATATTACTAGTTATTAATAATACTAATAACGAGACCTTCCTAGAATACGTATTTATTCTACTAAGGAGCTTAGGAATATGAAAATAGATAATATAAGCTTAAGGTTAGATATAGATCCTAAGAGTACTAAAAGGATATAGTAAGAGTTTAATAATATACTAAGTAAGCTTAGAATTACCTATCTAACGTAAAATACTAGATAAAGCCTTAATATTAACTTTATCGTTAATAGAGTAGAGTCTAGGTTCCTAGGAGTACTAGATTTAGTATCTAATAAGCTTAAGAACGCCTAGATTATTAAAGTAATAAGTATATATAGAAACCTTAAGGGCCTTTACCTTCTAAAGGCTTTTATTAAAGATTTTATAAGCTAGTTAGAAGCTAACTTTAAAAATAGTAATATAATAATTATTAGAATACTAAAGATATATTTAGTAGAGTATAGGATCCCTCTCCTAGGTAATATAAATATAAAGATATCCTAATAACTAGTTATAATACTATTATAGGAAAGGATACTAGATCTAGGAGATAAGAGTATAAGAAAAGTAGATTTAGAGCTTATAGTAATACTAGAATAAGAGAATAAAGGGACTAATAAGGAATATTAAAATCTAAGGGATACCTAGATACCCTAAATTTTACTAGAAAAGGTTAGAGTATACCCTACGATAATAATATATTACTAGAATAGATAGTCTACCTAACTAGAGATTATAAGAGTAGCTTTATTATATAAGGGGCTAAACCTAGGGATAACCCCTAAATACTCTAGAATACCTTACTTACTACCTAGGTACTATAAGCTCCTACCCTATAAAATAGCTAATATAATAATTAAGGGATTATAAATTAAGCTATTTACTTTAGTCTAGAGTAAGAAGGATAACTATACTAGGGATACATATAATATACTAGATAATAAGATATAAATATTTACTAATATATATAAGCTTATATAAATTAGGGATATATAGCTTTATATACTCTTCTCTAGTATACTTATAGGGTATACGTAAATATACTTCTTAGAATATATAGGAAAGCGTATATCCTACTAGAGAATATATCTTAAGATTAAATAATACTTTAATTTAGAGATTAATAAAGCTTAGTATTATACTAATTAGAGCTTAATAACGTTTTACTTTATTACTAGTAAACTAGAAAATACTAGAAAACCTAAAATAGAAGTTTTATAGATCTTCTTATAAAGACTATAATAATATTAATAAGTACTAGGTCTAGCTTTTTAAGATAAAACTTATCTTTACGTAAATACTTTACGAGTTATTTAAGGTATCCTAGAGCTTAAGATTATACTTATAAAACCTAAATAATTATTTAATACCTTATTAAACTAGCTAAGAAGTATACTATAAGTAGAAGAAAATACTAGAATATTAGGTTACTTTTATACTAACTAACGTTACTAAAACGGTAACTAGAGAGATTAGTAGAATAGTATAAGACGTAATCGTAAGGAATAGCTATAAGGATAATAGGATAATTACTTACGAAGTAGAGTATAGAAATACTAGATTTATATAAAACTAGACTATAGATTAGTTAAGTACTCCCTAAAAGAATAATAACGCTTACGAGAATAATAGAAGTATATACGTAAAGCTTAAAGGGAATACTAGAAGGGCTATTACTAGTTCTTAACGATAATAGAACTAGAGGAAGGATTAGAGTTAGATATAGAAGACTCCCTTATAGACGAATTAGGAATAGAGGAATAAGTATTAATAAATTACGAGAGTAGCTACGTAACTAATTAGATAATATACTTCTTATTAAATAAGTCTTTTAAATATTACTTTATATATAACTAGAAAGACTAAGTTATAGCTCCTATAGAGAATATATTTAACGTATTCTAGCTTAATAGTACTTCTATATAGTATAGTATTATTCTAGATATAGGCGTAGTATCTATTTCTACGGCTAGAATAGTATAGACGAAGGCTCTAATAGCCTTTATCCTAGACCTAAAGATTAATACGTAGGGGATAGGGACTAGAGTAAGCTTTAGAGTAGGAGAACCTATTTCTATAATTAAGGAGATTACCCTAGATACGCCTATAGGTAGGGTTATATTCTATATTATCCTTACTAATATACTATTCCTACTATATATTAAGGATATAGATAATCTTAGTATTTACCTAGATAATATACGTAATAAGCTTATAAAATAGTATAAGAAGATCGTTAAGTAGATACTTATCTTTAGGAAATAGGGCTACCTATAGTTCTTCTTTAAAGATATAAACTAAAAAGTATTAAGGCGTATATATATAATAGACGTAGAGAGTAGAGAAGTAGTATTCCTAATAGAGGTAGAGCTTTAATATGTTTATAAACGTTTTAGCTACCCCTTAGTTAAGAAACTATAGAATACGCTTTAAAGAGTAGACTATAAGGTAGAATAAGACGTTCTTAAGCTTATAAACTACTTTTACTACTACTACTAGATTAAAGGTAAACTACTATAATAGTTTAAATTTACCTTAAGAGACGACGTTAACTTTAATTACGAGATTTTAGTTAATATTATATACCTTAATAGTAGGCTAGTCCTTTATATAATTAATATAAGTACTAGATTCTAGGCTATAGCTTTTATTCCTAATTTTACTACTTATACTACTTAGTTAGCCCTTAAGAGGTATTAGTTAGATATATACCTAGGCCCCCTAGACGTTATAACTATTAACGTAGGTATTAATTTTACCTTAACTAAATTTCGCGTAGAGGCTTAGCTCTTAGGAATAACCTATTATTAGATCCTAGTAGAGGCGTATTAGTTAATCGGAAAGGTTAAGAGCTTATATAAACCTATATAGAGAGTATATAAAATCCTAAAGGCTAAATACTAAGACTTAGAGCTAGAATTACTATTCTAGAGCGTAGTTAAAGCTATAAACGATATAGTAAAGCCTAACGGATTAGTACTAACGCTACTCGTATTTAGAGCTATACCTAGGATAATAGCTAACGTAGTACCTATAGCCTCTTAAACGTAATATACGGAAGTAGTTAATAAAGTAATAGCTAAGCTTTAGAAAATAGTTATAAAGTAAAAGGTTAATAATACCTTAAATACTAGAAATAGACTAAATACTTAATAGTTATTACTATAATTACTAGAGCTATAAAGTAAGGTTTTAGTATTCTAAGAGAAGGAAAAGTAGATAGGCCTATATAGAGTTATTATAGTATCTAATACTACGGTTACTATTAATATAGTTAATAGCCTAATAGAGTTTAAGGGAATATACGTTAAGCTATATAATAGATTAGTTAATTAGGAAAATAATAATATAAGGACCTAATAATCTTAAGAAACCCTAGAGCTATTTTAGTACCTAGAACCTATTTAACTAAGATAATAAGGACGCCCTAGAATTAATAGAGCGCCTAATTAAAGGGATAGAGATATAATAGTAATTAGAGCTCTAAAAGACCTAAATAAATTAGAAGTATCTAAATACTAGAACCCTATTTAACTATAAAGATAATAACGTAAAGAGGTAATTATAAGGGAGCTAAGAAGAAGTAGAAGGATTACTTAAAGGAGTATAGAAATAGCTAAATAGGAAGTATATTAGAGTTTTATTATTAAACGTAAATAATAGGGATATAACCTAGTAATTAAACTATATAATAAAGGTAAAATTATAACTCTAGGGAAACCCTTTAAGTAATCTAACTAAGCCGAAATAGAGTCCCTCCTTACCTTAGGGGTAATTATCCTAATTAATAAATTACGATTCCTAAGCGTAAAGATCTTTAGATATTACCTCGTACGTAAGGTTAAAGGCCTCCTATAAGTACCCTATAAGAAATCTAGGTTAGTCGTATAGGGATATAGCGACTAAGAGAAGTTATCCTTCTTAACGTAGTTACCTACGATTATACGCTATAGCTAACGACTAATCCTCGCAATTATACCGTTATTATAGGAACGGGGGTATAAAAATATACTCTAAGATATTAGTTAAGCGTATACCTAGAGCGCTACCGATCTCCTACGGGACGTTCTACTATATATACTTAAGGAACTATAATATAGATATCCTAAAGATACTATCTTTTATATAGTAAAACTACTATATAGTATTACTAAATTAGGCCTATACTAGTTCGTAATATACTAATGGTATTATTAAGAGTACCTAAATACTATTCTAATAGGCTACGATCTATATCTCCTCCTAATAGAACTAGGTAAGAGCTTTAGCCTTATTAGAATATAAATAGATGATACTTTAAACCTTAGGGAACCTACGTTTATTAAAAAAGAAGATATAGAGCTTATACGAGCCGGCTTTTAGGTAAAGCTAGCTTTTATCCTTAAAATAGGTTTAGAGGGCGTTTTTAATAGCTATATTATTAAGGTTATAGATAATAAAGTAATCTTCTAATAGAAAGGCTAAGGAGAACGCCTATAGCTTATTATAACGACCAAGGGTCGAACAACCGGCCGCAGGCAGCCCCGCGTCAGAAGGCCCCAGGGTCACTAATAAGATAAGGCTCGCCAAGGTCAGGTCACGTAGCAGGATCACTAAGGACAGTAATCTATAACGAAGGATCACTATTATATTAGGATCACCGTAATCTATAATCTAACATAATAAGATCACGATATAATAGTAAGCTATCTAATATAGCCTTACACCTAACTAATAAGGATAGGATAGATAAGTATATAAGGAAGGATATCGCTATACTTATAGCTACCTACTTCTATTACGCTAGTAATTAATCTAAGTCTTACCTTATATTTATTATAACGAGTACGTAACGCCTTATAATACTAATCCGCCTTAATATTATAACCTAAGCTTCTATTAATAAATACCTACGTCGTTACTAATTATTCCTTACTTAAAGAATAACTAGGTCGTAATATTTTAATTACTCTTATTTAGTAAGTTTACCTTATAGTACTAAGTAATAATACTATAGGACGAAATAGTACCTATAGCCTAGTAAAAGGAGGGATCCGTAGTAGGAATAGCCGGGATAACCCTAGAAGGACCTACCTACACCCTTAAGTCAGTCCTTAAGATAATCTCCTAGCTATAAGAGGAGAACTATACCCTCTAGGAGTAACTAGATAGTAGGCTAGCTACTAGACCCCGCCTCTACTACCCTAAGCCTATACCCTTTAACGGGAAAAGGGGCAAGCTTCTAGGATTTTTAACCTATCTTAAGGCTTTCTATTTATTCTATAGAAGAGACCTCTAGACCGAAGCTAATAAGGTCTTTAGCGCTACTACCTTTCTTAGGGGCGACGCTCTTATATAGTTCAAATTAATCTAGAGAGACTACCTAAACGAAGCTACTAAGAATTAAGATAGCCTTATAAAGGAAGTCTTTACTAACTTTACTAAGTTTAAATAACGGCTTAAAGAAACCTTTAGTAACCTAGATAAAGAACGGTCTACGGAATAATACCTATAAAACCTTAAATAGAAGGGATCGGCCGTAGACTATATAGCTAAATTCTAATAGTATACCTCTTAACTAGGATAAGACGACGAACCCCTAATAGTAGTATACTACGCTAGCCTTAAGGACGAGGTTAAAGATAAAATTACTAAACTCGATAAACCTAATAAATTTCCTAACTACGCGGCTATAACTATTAAAATTAATAACTACCTATATAAGTAACGCCTAGAGAAGAAGGGGAATACTACCTAGAAGCTACCTAGCTAAAACTACGCTAATATTAGACGTAAATATAGTAAATAATACTCCTCTTCTTATAGTATAGCTTAGGGATAAACTATATACTCTAGCCTTATAGAACTTAATAATACGTATTATAAGAAGCCTAAGACGGCTAATATAGACTAAACGTATTATAACTATAGTAAAATAGGCTATATAGTATATAAATACTGCTAGAAGAAAAACTAGAAACTAGTAGGAGAACGGTAATTAAATAATACTATTTACGTTATACTAGCTCCCTATAAGTAGGCTAACTAGGTAACTTATTATAATAATAAATATACTACCTACTTAGAAGCTAAGGAAGCCTTAAGATAGTTCCCTAAGTAACCTAAGACTATTAAGACCCTTACTATACTATAGGTCTAATATAAGAGGGAAACTATTAACTTAGCTAGGGATAAACCTACGTTAGAAGAAGAAATACTATACTAGGCGTCTCGACGACCTTAACGACTATAGCCCCTACCTACTATACTACCCTAAGAAATATTAGGACGATTAGGATATTTTTAGAAGGAGGGATGAACTTAGGATAAGCTAGAATCACTATTAGGATAAACCTACCTTTTATAGGCTACGCTACTAGAAGAAGAAACCTAAAGTAGAAAGTTCTTCTTTAAGGGACCTAAGGGACTACTCCCCTTAACCCTTACGGTATAAGCCCTAGATAGCTAGGGACTAAACGGATCCCTAAGTAATAAAGAAATTAGCTAACGATACGCTAAAAGAAGGCGCTAACTCTAGGAAGCCTAGAAGGAACTCGAGAGTACCTTTAATAGTAAGTACTCTAAAGAATTAGATAAAGACGATATAAGCGATATATACTTCGAAATACTATACCTTACGGTAAACGAGGTAGTATATCTAGGATATAACCTAGATACTACCGCGAGGAAACTATATAACCCGATACGATAGAGATTTAGTAACTACCCTTTAATCTACCTAGTAGACGAACTATACATAGCCTTATTTTAGGTAGAATACGTATACGATAACTACTAAATATACTTCCCCTAAAAAGTTAAAACTAACTTCTTCCTACGAAGGATAAAGGACCTATAAAGTAACCCCTAATAAGCGAGGGATCTACCTTACTAGATTATTAAGTTACAAATAGTCAACCCCCCCCTAGCTATCTTTACCCCTAACTAGGAATACCCTAAAGATTACTATAAGGGCCTTATATAGTAGTATAACTACGAAGAAGAAGACTACTATATCTATACTATAGAGAAAGTCTACTACCTTTCTAAGCTATAAAAAGAACTTAGACGTAAGGTATAGGAAATATAAGAAAGGGAGAAGCTTACGAGCTAAGCCGAACTATACTTAACCTTACCTCCCTTACTACTAACCTAAATCTTAGTAACTATTTTAGAGTCTACCTTATCGGGAAAAGGTAAGAGTCGGTTATATTAAAGTAATAACTAATAAAAGTAAAAGAAATCTACTTTACTAAAGCTTACGACTTAAGCCACCTCTACTTCTAAATATAGGTAGAAGGATAATAGGTATACGTACTACTTAATAGCGGCGCCTAAGGGAATTATATTTCCCTAGACTATATAAATTAATACTAGTTACTATAGAAGTAGAAAAAGGAACTATACTAACTTAGTATAGTAGAAGGATAAGCCATCTCCTACGGAAGAGGAATTTTAGATAAGGAGACTATACCCCTTTAAGTATTAATTTACTACCGTCTAAGATATATTACCTTTAATATTACTAATATAAGAGATAAATATATTATCCTAGGAATCCTATAACTTAGATAATAGAACCCCTAGATAGATTAGATAGCTAGCCGCGTCTAATAGAGAGGATTAGCCTCTAAGGAAAGCTCTAAGAGTAAGTTCTTAAGCGACCCCTATATAGTACTTACGCGATAAATAATAGTATACCTTAATAGACGACTAGTAAAAGAGCTTATACTAAAATAGAAAGAATAACTTAAGAATATACTAAAAGAATATTAGACTTACGAAGAACTCTTTAGGGAAGAGTTAGAAATAATACTACTAGAATATATATACTATAACTATAAAATTCCTATTAAGGAAGGGAAGTTTCTATACTTTAATATACTTTATAGACTTAATCTAAAATAAATCGATACCCTTAATAAGTACCTTAAGGAGAACCTATAAAAAGGATATATCTAACCTTTAACTTTACTAGCCGGATACCTAATTCTCTTCGTACCTAAGAAAAATAGAAAAGAACGACTATATATCGACTACTAATAACTTAACGATATTATAATTAAAAACTATTACCTACTCCTACTAATATCTAAACTATAAGATACCTTCGTAAAGGCCTAGTAGTTTACTACCCTAGACCTTAAGGGAGCCTATAACCTAGTCTAGATAAAGGAGGGAGAAGAATAGAAAATAGCCTTCTATATAAGACGAGGATACTATAAATACCTAGTAATACCCTTTAGCCTTATAAACGTACTAGCTACGTTCTAGAATATAATTAATAATATCCTCTAGGAGTTCCTTAACGTCTTCATCATAGTCTACCTTAACGATATCCTAGTCTTCTCTAAGACCCTTAAAGAGTATAGAAAGTATATCTACGAGGTCTTAACTCGACTATATAAAGTAAAACTACTTATAAAACTAGAAAAAACTAAATTTTACTAGAAAGAAGTCGACTTCCTAGGCTTTACGATTACCCTAGGAATAATCTAAATAGAAAGATTAAAGATCTTAGTAATTAGGGATTAGCCGATACTTAAGAACGTTAAGGATATTAGGGTATTCTTAGGATTTATTAACTTTTACTAATAATTCCTAAAGGGATATAGTAGAATCGCCGCCCCCCTTACTAACCTTATAAGAAAAGACCTAGAATTTACCTAGAAAGCTAAAAAGTAAATAGTATTCTAAACTATTATTAATATAATCCTTAGTAAGCCGGTCTTACGTATACTTAACCCTAAAGAACCCTTTAAGGTTAAGATAGATACTTTAGACTATACGCTAAGAGGTTAACTAGGCTAAAGGGATAAAAAAGGATAACTATACCTTATTACCTTCTTCTTAAAGAAACTTTACGGCCCTAAACTAAACTACTAGATCTATAATAAAGAATTAATAGTTATTATTAAAGTATTCTAAGAATAAAAAACATACCTCTCTAGAGTACACTACGAGGTTTAAGTCTATACTAACTATAAGAACTTAGTATACTTTATAACCTTTAAGGAGCTTAATAAGTAATAGATCTAATAATTAGAATTCCTCTTAGAGTTTAACTTTAAAATTATCTACTATAAAGGCTCTAAAAATAGCCGCATAGATATTTTAAGTAGGCATAGTAATTATAAATAAGTTACCCTACTAGAAAATAATACTATCTTAGCTAGTAACTAAGATAGGAATATAATTCCTTACTATAAGAGTATTATAATAACTACTAGAGTTACCTTAAAGGAAACTATAGAGATAGCCTAAGAACTTATCTAGAAAGTATACTCAGCTAAAGCCTATAGATACTAAGGAGTCGTAAAAACCTACGCACGCCTCTAATAATATTATAGTTTCTAAGGGATACGATAATAGGTAATAGAGGTTATTCGTAACTACGACCTTTACTATAAGAGTAAAGTAAGTAGGTATAAGGCCTATAGAGAATTACGACTACTACTAATTCTAGATAAAGTATAAGACTTAGTCTCGCTAGACTTTATTACTAGCCTCCCGCCTTCTAGGGAACTACTAATAGGAGTTAAATACGATAATATCCTAGTAATTATCGACTAATTAACTAAATACTCCTACTTCCTACCCTATAAAGTAATAGGTATAGTAGAAGACCTAGTATACGTCTTCCTACGTAATATAGTTAGATAATATAGACTCTTAAAAGAACTCGTTTCTAATTAAGATAAACTCTTTATAAGTAACTTCTAGAAATTACTTATAGCCTAACTTAGAATAAAATATAAGCTTTTAATAGTATTCTACCCCTAGACGGATAGATAAATAGAGTATACTAACTAGACGCTAGAATAATACCTCTACTACTATATTAACTACCTATAGGATAATTAGGTAGAATTACTACTAATCGTATAATTTACGTATAATAGCTCCCTAAGCGAGTTAATAAAAGAAACCCCCTTTTACGCTAACTATAGATATAATCCTATAGCCTACGTAGAGCCGCGAGAAGTACTAAATATACTACGAGTAATAAAGCTTATAGAAAATATCTACGATATCTAGGACTAGATTAGGCTAGACCTTAGATACGTACGTATACGAATAGTATACTATGCTAATAAGAAAAGGATAAAGGGACTATCCTTTAAGGAGGGAGATAGCGTCTATCTTATCTACTAAAATATTAAAACTAAAAGACTAAACGATAAACTAGATTTTAAGAAACTTAGACCTTTTAAAATTTTTAAGAAACTCTTAGATACTAACTACTACTTTTTATTATTAGAGACTATAAGAATATACCTTATTTTTTATATTATACTTCTTAAACTAGTACCTAATACTATCCCTACGGAAACCCGACTTAAAGTCGAGGATACTAATAAATACGAAGTTAAAAGAATTATCGATTATAGGATATAAAATAACTAGGAAGAATACCTTATTAAGTAGAAAAACTATAGCTATAAAGAAAATATATAGGAACTAGTTAAGAACCTAAACTACCCGTAGCTACTAGAGTAGTTTTACTAGTACTAGACTCCTCTAGTAACTCCCCTAATCCTAAAGAAGGCTAGTCCGTATCAGAAGTTACCCCTATAAACGCTAAGTTACTCTCTATATAATACTTATAAGTATTAAGAGTAAGAAGTAAGCTATCCTCCTTATCTAGCTCCTAAATACCCTAACGAAACGCCTCGTTACTACGCTCTTTTACCTTCTTCTTAATCTACCGAATCCGCCATAAACGATTTATAGTATACGATAGATCCTCCTATAGTTTAGCTAGCACTTCTTCTATAGCCTCTTCGTTATCTTCTAATTTCTTCTTAATCTTAGAAAGTCGCTTAACTAAGCTACTATTAACTACGATACCCTAACTAGCGAAAATACGATACTTACGAGAAGACGATACTAAGATACTATTATACTAACGACCTCGCTTTATATACTCCCCGTACTACGTAGACTTCTCCGATATACGATATTTCAGACCTTTCCGAAAGTACTAGGTATAAGGTATATTAGCGTTAGAACCCTTCGACTTAATTAAAGACGTAAGATAGGCGCGTTTAACGGCTTTCTTTAATAAAGGTTTTTAAATACGACTAGATATCGTATTACGGTTAGTAAAGGAGGAAGTTATAGACTAACTAGATCTAGGGTAAGACCTATTACTTATAGCTATTAGGATATTAGCCTAGAAGAGGAGTATTATATAACGACTAAGGGTTAAATAACTAGCCGTAAGTAGCCCTACGTTAGAAGGCCCTAGGGTTACTAATAAGATAAGGCTTACTAAGGTTAGGTTACGTAATAGGATTACTAAGGATAGTAATCTATAATAAAGGATTACTATTATATTAGGATTACCGTAATCTATAATCTAATATAATAAGATTACGATATAATAGTAAGCCATCTAATATAGCCTTACACCTAACTAATAAGGATAGGATAGATAAGTATATAAGGAAGGATATCGCTATACTTATAGCTACCTACTTCTATTACGCTAGTAATTAATCTAAGTCTTACCTTATATTTATTATAATAAGTATATAACGCCTTACGATACTAATCCGCCGTAGTACTATAACCTAAGCTTCTGTTAGTAAACACCTACGTCGTTACTAACTATTCCTTACTTAAAGAATAGCCAGGTCGTAATACTTATATAGATAGGAACTAATAGCTTAGAGGAGTACTATATCTCCTAAAGAGTATATAGGGTATATATTATATCTGTTGAACCAGATTAGATAGCTGACTCCGCAGGGGAGCAGGCAGTGGGCTTATGTAACCCCACGGAGCTTACAAGAGTGGCTTTCCTGCTCGGAGGAAAGCCTAACAGCTAGAGAATATACATCACATCTATCGCAACACCGAACCAATGGTCCAGAGCTCCCGGCACAGCCAAAGCTAAGGATTGGGTTCACGCGAGCAGTGAAGCCCATTCAACACTTTCCTGCTCGGAGGAAAGCCTAACAGCTAGAGAATATACATCACATCTATCGCAACACCGAACCAATGGTCCAGAGCTCCCGGCACAGCCAAAGCTAAGGATTGGGTTCACGCGAGCAGTGAAGCCCATTCAACAATATCTACCTATTAGCTAGAGGCAGCCTTTAATTACTTAGTAGTAGCCTAAGTAAAGACCCCTAAAAACGATAATTATAAGTAACTTAATAAATATATATAATAGTAGATTATAAACGTAGTACGTAGGCTAACCTATATATACCTTAATCTTATAATAGTATAATTATATATATTTATTAATAGATCCTTTATAAATAATAAAGACCTTAATTTATAGATTAGGTTTATTATCCTACTAGGTAATAAGAGATTATATAAACTAGAAAACCGATTTATAGTATATAGAAATATTCTCTATTAGTAGTTAGTTAAATATAAGAGGGTTATAAGATCTATTTTAGCTAGTAAGATATATAGTATAGTTAGTAACTTTAACGTAGCCTATATACTAAAGTAAACGCTTTATAAGATTACTAAAAGGCTATATCTACTACTCGTAAAAATAATTATTTATACTAATAGCTTTTTACTCTACTAATTACTAATATAACTAAGCGAAATAGTAGAGAAACAGCTAATAATTAATCTTATAGCTTTATACTAAAGCTATAAAGAATATAAGGTTAGCGAAATCTACTAGATAACTAGAGGTAATAACCTAGCCGACTTAATAACTAAGGGAGCTCTAAATTAAGCGTTAAAAGTACTAGTAAGCTCTAACGAGGCTACCCTATATATTAAAGGCTAGGTTAAGTATTTAGAAAAGAAGAATAAGAAAGTATATAATAAGATTAAGAATTAAGAGTAGTAAAGCTATAGAAGGAGTACTAAAAGTTAGTTCTACTAATTACGGGAGCCTAAAACCTAGATTCCTATACTCTTACGAGTATATAATATATAATCCCTCTATTAAACCCTAAAGTCCCCTACTCCTAGGAGTACGAAAAGTAAAAGCTACTACTATATAAGTAGGAAATTAACGATCTAGATCGTTATCCTCTTCCTCTTCCTCCCTATTAAAGGCTACTATAGTTAGATTAGCTAAGCTTAAACCCTTACTATTTCTAATATTAGAAGATCTAGTAATAGTAAGACCTAGGAGTATAGGATTACTATTTAGGCGTTTAACTAAGTTCTACTATATATATTTAAAGAGCCTAAGAGTAGACGAATAAGCTTCTACCTTATACTCTTTATTAGTTAGATCTTTAATATCTATATTAGGGTTATTACTAGATTATAAACCTTCTTTAGTAAAAAGGAGTATATTCTTAACTATTAAATACTACTTATTTATAATCTAGAAAACCTATATTAGTTACTCTAGGAGTATAAGAACTATAAGATAGAGATTACGGGAGCTTAGGATAACTTATAGTTTTAGATTTCTAATTAACTCTAGAAAGAAACTTTTAAGCTACTAGAAGAGCTATAAATAGGCTAAATAAAGCGTTAAGAGCTAGAAAATAAGGGAATAGAGATCGAGGGAGCTTATATTAGCTTATATAAATACCCTAAAGAGTACTTATAATACTAACCCCCCTTAAGATTAAGGTTATAATAGGCGCTATTTAGGCTAGGGTTATTCTATTTTCCTACTAGGTAAGACTTTAAATACCCTAAGTAAGGGGTACTATAGATCTCGCCGTATACGTACTTTAAATTAATAGTTAATAGCTTTTATAAGTATAGGAACGGAAATCCTACCCTTTATAACGCGTTTAGCTAGTAATTTAGCTAAAGCGCTTACTTTATACTTACCCTTTAAAAGAAAGCCCTTACTACCCGTCTTAGGATACTTACTACCTATAGTAATCGAGTATTAAGAGATTAAGGGAGCTACAGAAAGTATATATACTAATTAATATAAGTATAGGAAGGTAGATATAGAGATCGTATAAGAGCTATAGATAGATAATATAATAATTAGTATAAGCTATACGTAGTTAATTTAGTAATCGATAGAGTAGAGAATATTTTTAGGCCGGCCCTAAATAAAGAGAAGTTATTATTAAAACGTAAAAGGGAAGATTTAACGGTATAATAAAACGGCCCTTATATAGATTAAAGGAGCTATAAGATTACTATTCTAAGGGTATAGGATTAGTAGAAGGGACTATAGGCGCCTTCTATTTAAAGGTAGTTAGACTACTTATTTATAACTAGCTAGACTATATTATAAGGAAGGTATAAAGAATAGGAATAATAACCCTAGGAACTAATAATAAGGAAGATAATAGGTATAAGAGCCCTAATTAGTTAGTTCTAAGTACTTTAGCTTTTTCCTTTATCTATTTTTTATTCAGGTAACTACCTTTATCTCTTATTAACTACTTTCCTATTATTTAACTATTATTCTACTATTATTCCTACCTAAAAGAATACTAGCTCTAATACGTAGGAAAAGGGATATCTAAAGCGCTAGGAGTAGTAAATAGATATACCTATTCCCCTATAGTTCTTATTAATAGGGAAGGTACGGCTATAAAGAAAAGATAGTTAGTATTAAGCTAGATTAGATAGCTAACTCTATAGGGGAGTAGGTAATAGGCTTATATAACCCTACGGAGCTTACAAGAGTGGCTTTCCTGCTCGGAGGAAAGCCTAATAGCTAGAGAATACAATATCACATCTATCGCAACACCGAACCAATGGTCCAGAGCTCCCGGCATAGCCAAAGCTAAGGATTGGGTTCACGCGAGCAGTGAAGCCCATTCAACATGAAGGCATCTTCCTGTTTTTGGTCTTGTCGTTGGGGCCCTTACGATTTTCATTTTTAGGGACAAGTGTCTTGGGGGTGGCAGGGATGGAGAGTCTGATGGTGCATCTGCTCAATCTAAAACCCCCCCATGACGTGAGAATTTAGGATGAAATTCGAAATTCTGCTGCCGTCGATCCATATTCCTCATGTTCCGCAGAATGCCAGCGGTCTTCATGATCTTGTGTTCTTCGGGCGCGCGGGCGTTTACGTCGCCGGGCTCAGTTTGCTGTAATGAGTATCAAGATAGCTGCAAACCCCGCTTTGCCTCCCTTTTACGTGCCAGGTAGTCAGGAGGCCGCTTGACCTTCGGTCATGTAAATTTAACCACTTTGCAGGAAGAGGGCTCTCGGCTTCTGGCGTTTCTGCCGCTTAGACGGTGGGATGATGAGCAACAACAAAGCGCAACTCCGCTGAAGACAGACGCAGAGAAAAAGGACAAGGGCAGCAAACAAGACTGGCATTTGACTCATTTCAGCCTCATAGCCTCCTTGACTCGAGAGTCGTCACCTCGCCGGGCGTAGCCATTGACATACAACACATTCGCGCCTGTCAGGGGATCGTAACAGGCATTCAAAGCAGTCACGATGTCACTGCATTTCTGCATAGGGCGGCCAAGGTGCGCGCTCCTAGTACAATGACACTGACGCTATATACACTAGGTGCTCCACACAAACTCGGAACCAAACCCCTTCCACAAGCTTCGACAGACCAAACGGTTTTTCCAAAGTGTGTATGTCTTTTCGAGAGTGAATATAGGGACTGCCAGCTTAGTGCACGGCCTCAAGCTAGCACTTGCGCCTCTGGCCCTATTTATCATGCTCACTTCTGCGTTGGAGAAGTACGGTGGGGATTGCACCGTTGGAACGCCATGCACATGCCTTACTCACGATGGAGATGAAATACTCCAATTCGAACCCAGATCTAACGACGACGAAGATTGCGGAGGCGAAACTACCTCGTACATGTCGACGACTAGTCGCCTGGTTAACACGAGAATCCTGCTTCGTGAATTCACTGCAAGACTCAACGAGTGTAGGATCCATGGTGCAACTAGAACAATCGAGCTGAGAATAACAATTACATCTCTCGCAACACCGAACCAAGGGTCTAGAGCTCTCATGCACAGCATCAGCTAAGGATTGGGTTCACGCGAGCCGCGAAGCCCATTCAATGATGTGTGTATAAAGTGCAGGCCTGCTCTACAGTCGTGATGAATATCTGCTCGGCTCACCCGCATTCCACATCTCGGCTGCGGGTTTAGCTGGCTGACGCACAGGTCTGGCACCTCGACGATGGCTGTTCGTCATGAGGAATCTGTACTTCTGCACTACGCATCATGAACGTTGCAACATGTCTGTCTGCCGTCCCCCACCAAACCACGCAAAACAAAACATACAACACCAGGTATTCGCTGGTGGTCACCCACCCAACTACTGATCCGGCCCTTACTGGTTTATCTAGGGGAGAGCGGACGGGATCCCGAGTTCTCCAGTAGGTATGGTCGTATGTGCTTGGTGGTGCCATGTCGGCGGTTTATGGAGCATGGCAGTGACTGTCTGCCGGCCACCACCGACCATCTCCCTTCTCGCGGCTGCGCGTCAGCCGCTGGCGTACAGTTGGGTACCTAACCATCCCACATGTGCAGCTCATTTACTGCCGTCCAAGTTGTCCGGACTCAGGTGGATAGATGTATTGACCGACAGACCAGCAGTGAGCGTCTCGGAATTTTCAATGGTGCGAAAACCCACCAGATCAGAGTTTTGTTTTTCTTCACCATCGCACAGGGGAAGCAACCAATGTTCGATCAAACCTAGAGCGCACTAGGTTTATTCTCGCTCGCAGCGTCAGCTCTATGCCGTTGATGAAATCGCATGCGTGCTCGCCATCAGGAGCTCGCTCTAGACATGCCATTCGGCTTCAGCTCCAGAGCCACGCAGCAAGATTGATAATGACTTAGTCTGATAATCCGGATGGAACAGCCAGTAGGAGCTTTTTGAAAGACTAGTGCAGCAGATTTTCGGCCATGATGGCAACCGGCCGTCACGCAGGGTGAAGGTATGCGGGGTCGTGTCAGGCCCAAGATCTCCAGCTCGCCGGTCCGACCTTTGGTGAGGCGAAAATGGAAGTAGAATCGCGAAGGTTGCTTACTAGGCTGTTGCCCTATCCTGTTCGTGCAGTGAGGGAAAATGCCAAGCTTACTGTATAAAACCCTACTTCAGGTGGCGTTGCTAATGGATGCTATGACGAGTTAAGCTTGAACTCTTCTGCGCCAGACGCACAGTGCCGGACAAGTATGCCCTAGCTGGTTGCCTTATTCAAGGAGAGCGGACACGATCACAAGACGGCATGGCCTCAGGGGCAAGCCTGACAAAAGTTGAAAGCTTGGAATTGACTATCTACAGGCCACTCACGGCTGCGGACCCCCACGGCTGCGGACCCTCACGGCTGCGAATTCAGCCGGCTGACGCACAGGTTCGGCACCTCGACGACGACGGAGGCGTTCATCCCCCCGCCGCGGTACGCGTAGGTGAAGGTGCCGCCCCAGCCGGAGGCGGCGGCGCCGTGGTTGCCGTGGCGGTCGACGACGACGATGCCGCTCGCGACGGCGGGGTACTTGCGGACCATGCGGCGGACGGCGTCGCGGGCGGCCTCCTGGGGGTCCATGCCGTTGCGCATGCTCTCGACGGCCTGGTAGCAGGGGAGGAAGCGCATCATGACGTCGCCGTCGCCGGTGGCGCCGCAGGCGCCGACGTCGTTGTCGACGTAGGAGCCCGAGCCGACGATGGGCCCGTCGCCGACGCGGCCGGGCACCTTGAAGGAGGCGCCGTTGGTGGACGTGCCGGCGGCCATGACGCCGCCGGCCGTGATGGCCGTCAGGGATATGGTGTCGTGGCTGCTCTGGCGGGCGTCGGGCGCGATGAGGGCGTGGTAGGCCGGGTCAGCCGAGTCGAGGGCCACGGGGCTGTAGGGCCCGCAGCTGGCCGAGGGGTCGGGCAGCACGTTCTGGCGGTAGTTGGGCTGGCAGGCGTCGGCGCGCCAGGCGTCGCAGCGGGCGGCCATGGCGTCGGTGCCGAGGTCTTCCTCGCGGAAGCCGTTTTCAATGGCAAAGGCGGTGGCGAGGTCACCGGCGAGTAGGGTGTGCGAGGTGCGCTCGAGTACGGCGCGGGCGACGCCGATGGCGTTCTTAACGCGGCGCAGGGCGGCGACGGCGCCGGCCTTCATGGTGACGCCGTCCATGATCATGGCGTCGAGCGTCGTCTCGCACGACTCGTCCGGGGACCCGCCGAAGCCGACCGAGCCGTCGCACTGGTTGGCCTCGCAGACGGAGCAGCCAATCTCGACGGCGTCGAGGGCCGAGGCGGCCGGGCGCAGGAGGGCCTCGTACGCGGCGTCGGTGGCCGCGACGAACGGGCCGCCCCAGGTGTTGATGACGAGGGGCAGGCCGGGCGAGGGGACTGCCGCGGCGGGGGACACCGCGACGAGCGCCGCCAGGAGGAGGGTCGCTGAACCGGGCATCGTGGTGATTATCCCGAGGACAAAGAGGGGGATCAACCGGAAGGGAGAGAGGTGTGTGTCGTGGCGACGAAGTAGAGAGGGTGAGTGTCGTTGTGGCTGTCGATCGGGGAAATGTAACTCTGGACAGCGGGAGTGGCGCGCCTCTTATCGATCGGAGCAGTCAGACCAAGACATGGAGCGATCTGGCCGGGCATGGCTTGGAGCTGCTACCCCGCGCCCGATATCTCGGACCACGGACGCCGGCAGGGGTCGTTCCCAGGAACCCAGCAGAGAAAACGTTACACCGCGCGACTAGCCAAGGCCTGCCGATCCTTCGCCTTCCAACCTTCCTGTCTGGGCAGGACCAAGACGCTGCTTCGCTGATAAGTGGTTTGGCTTTGGCCCGGGCCCGACTGAGGAAGCAGTCCATTCCGAGGTGGGATCACCGTCGCGGCCATTGGCTCGGTTCATTTGACCCGAACGTGGTGGTTGTCTCGTTCCTGGTTCCTGGGTAGATGGGCGTGTGACTAGAGAATCCTTCTGTCTCACAGCGGCATGTCCATTCGCGGAAGAGAAGAGAAAAGAGGAGATCCTGGTATTTGCCCGTCCCATACATTGGCTGGCTCCCATGCCATCCAAGCGGAGGGAAGATGCTATGCTGTTCGATGATATATGCTGGTATATGCTGTGATGTATAATGTGTCATGCCGCAAGCTGCTCCGTCTATCCAGATTCCAAACTCCAGACACCCGGGCCATGCACGCCCGCCCTCCACACCTAGTTGAGCAGAATGTCGTAGCCGTCCTGGTTGATGCGCACCTCATCGCTGCGCAGCCCGTACTTGCGCCGCACCAGCTCGAAGATGATGAGGCCGGCGCTCGTGCTCGGCACCTGCCGGATCGTGTTCCACCAGAAGCCGCGGTACAACCAACCCGCCACGCTGCGGCCCTGCGCCGCCGCGCTCGCCTCGCACTGCGCCCACGTCTCCTGGTACGCATGGTAGTACACCCGGAAGATGGATGGCCGGGGCGCATCCCCCCCAGCCGCCGCCGCCGCCGCCGCTCTCGCCGCGGCATTCGGGCCTGCGGCCGCCCTCGACGCGGCGTCGGCCCGCATCTTGGCCGTGTGCTGGTCAATGTCCTCGAGGTGGTCCCAGTGCTCGAGCTGGAAGTGGGTCAGCGGGTGCAGGACGGCCTGCTGTGCGAACGAGGCGCCAACGCCGGCGAGCAGCAGGAAGGCGGGCTCGATGGCGTAGTGCGGCCGGATGATGAGGGGGCGGATGCCGTCATCGTCCGCGTCGTCGCTCCGGCTGCGGCTCAGCGTGGGCCGCCGCATGGCCAGCAGGCCGACAATGTCCTCGTTCAGGTCGCCGTAGTACCAGGTGACAAAGCGGTAGTAGCTCTGGGCCTTGACGTACTCGAAGGTGCTGAAGAAGACGGCGCTGCCGAGGCCGTCCTTGACGAGGGACAGGCCGTAGCCGGCGAAGATGCCGCGGAGGCCGATCTCGCGCAGCTTCTCGGCGCTGAAGGTCCACATGCTCTTGGGGGCCGGGGCCCGCCTACCGGCATTGGCGTCGGCGGCGGCCTTGGTGTCGGCGGGCAGCAGGTCGCGGTGGTCGTAGCGGGCCTGGATGGCGTCGAGGGGCGCGGCGACGAGGCTCTGCAGGGCGCCCGCAAGCAGGCCGGCGGAGAAGGTGTGCAGGGGGTCCGGGGGCGGGTAGACGGTGCGGCGGGCCTTGGCGCTCTCCTCGTGCAGGCGGCCGAGGATCTGGAGGTAGCTCGTGTAGAGGACGGCGCCGACGCTGACGTTGGCGAGGAGCGGCGGCAGGATCTGGTTGGGCACGACGCCCCAGCCATGGTGGCGGATGGCCGTCGTCAGCACGCCGGGCGTCGTGCCGCGCATCCAGTCCCACGTGTGCCGCAGCCCGTTCTGCCAGCGGGTGCTGGGGTTGCCTGTGCTCGGCCTGGCGGCAGAGAGCTGCTTCTGCTGGGCGAGGTGCACGCTTCGGGCCCAGGCGAGGTAGTCGACGCGCGTGCGGAAGAAGGCCTTGACGGGGGCGCGGAAGTAGAAGGCGATGGCCTGGGCACTGAGGGCCCTGACGCCCGCCGCCGACGCCGCCGTGGCCGCGTTGCTCCGCGGGTTCTTGTCTGGCAGCAGGTCGGGGGGCACCACCGGCAGGAGACCCGTCGAGGGAAAGTCCGTCGTCGGGTCGTAGGGGAGGCCCGGTGCCGGTGATGCGCCGTCAGCGGGACCGGGCGTCATGATGGCGAGGGAACATTCCCATGAGATGGGGTGTTGGATGGGTTGATGAGTTGATGAGGTTGGTGATGGAGTTTCTCAAGGCAGCGTTACCAAAGTGGAAGGTGAGGTGCCTAGGTCCTGACCGGAGGTGAGCATCGGGAAGATGACTAAGGCACCAGCTCCATCACGTGGTTCTGTACGCCACAAAGCCGCCGTAGCCAGCCACCAAACAGCCACCAAACAGCTACAGGAACAACCACCGAAGCTGCCGCGAAAGATCGCCATCATTATGGCTGCTCTAGGCCACAATCTTCGACTCGGTACCTAGTCCTGAGATGGAAGCATGTCCTTCGACCAAGGCCCGGCATCAAGCATAAGCACAAGCACGAGACGCTCAACAGCTCCAGCACCTCAATTGCATCCAAGAACATCGAGCCACTGGCCCATGATCTCCACAGAGAATGGGGGTAGATAGGAGGCAGGGCCTAAGAGCCTTAACTCCGTGACTGAAGCCACCCGACTTATCGGAACCCGCTGCGAGACATATGCCAGTGGGGTCTAGTGCTGCTGCTGTTCGGACTTGTGCCATGCTGGTCCTGAGAAGGGACACCACTGACCGCCTTGCTGATGGATCCTGCGGTCAAGGCTTGGGGGACGGCACGACATCCTGGAGTCGAATCGACGTCTGACCACCCAGCCGTCTCCACGCCATTCTTCCCGGCTTTTCATTGCTTACGGCGATCAGTCATGTCGACTGACCTTGGGAAATACGTACGAAGAACTCTTATCAGGGCCTCCTTCCCCTCCTCCTCACCACCACCATGCAAATCGTTCAGCGCACTCCACGAGGGGATCCTGGCTTGTAGATATCCCTATCGCAGGACAACAGCAAACCGCTGGATAACGACGCGAACTGCCCCAAGACGATACGAATACCGAAGCCCGAACCCATCTCCTCTGTAGCGCATGTTCATGGCATAAAAGCAGACGACTGCCGAACCTCGTTGGATTCTGTTCCGAACATCGACCTCATCGCAACCTACAGCCTCCATCCTCCATCCTCCCCCAAGCCAGCTCCTTCGCCAGCTCGCAGCCATGGGACGACTCGTGGTACTCCTCGCGGCCGCCGTCTCCCTGGCGCACGCCTCGCTCGTGAGCAAGGGCCAGGTCGTCAGCCTCCAGGGCCTCGACTACTACGTCGGCGGCGTCGCTGTCGGCCAGCTCGGGAGCAACTGCACCAAGCAGACGGCCCTTCAGGCGGCAAAGATTCCCGGCCAGGACCTGTTCCCCATGACCATCATCGAAACCTCGTCCGACAAATTTCTTGCCGATGAGCTCCTCAACACGACGAGCCGGTACGCCCTGGAAGATGATGTCTTCCAGCCCTCCTTTCTGAGCACCATTTACCTTCGGTCCACCGGCCCCAGCAGCCCGGCCGTCAACAGCTCTGCCCTTTCCGAGCATCTCGCCGATCTCGGGACCGCCCTCTTCCTGTCTTCCGGTGCCATCTCTGGCGAAGAGGACGGGTTTTTCACGAGCTCCATCAGCGGTGACCTCCCCAAGGGCCCCTACTTCGTCTCCGCCCTCACTGGCAACATCTTCAAGGCGCACAGGCTGTACGCCGACGACTACTTGACCTTTGTCCAGGGGGCTGTGAGCGACGAGGAGGGCGGCTTCATCTCCCTGCCCGCCGTCACGGAGAATGTCATGGCCAAGTCCATCGCTGTCCCGTCCAGGCTGTACTACACCCCGACCGAGGAACAGCCCCTCGCAGGGCTCCGCCTGGGCGTCAAGGACATTTTCCACGTCAAGGGCCTGTCTACCAGCGGCGGCAACCGCGCCTACTTCTACCTGTACGGACAGCAGAACGACACGGCGCCCTCCATCCAGCGTCTCATCGACCTCGGTGCCGTTCTGGTCGGCAAAATGGCCACCGTCCAGTTTGCCAACGGCGACAGGCCGACGGCCGACTGGGTCGACCTGCACGCGCCGTTCAACCCTCGAGGCGACGGGTACCAAGACCCCAGCGGCTCCTCGTCCGGCCCTGGCGCCGGCATCGGCGCCTACGAATGGCTCGACCTCGCCGTCGGCAGCGACACGGGCGGCTCCATGCGCGGGCCCGCCGGTTCTCAGGGCATCTTCGGCAATAGGCCGTCGACCGGCGCCATCTCCCTGGAGCACGTCATTCCCCTGAGCCCCGTCTCCGACACGGCGGGCCTGTTCGCTCGGAGCGGCAGGGTCTGGGCCCGTGCCGTCCAGGCATGGTACCCCGACTTCCAGACCAACTTCACCTCGTACCCCAAGTCCATCTACCGCTCCACGGTCATGCGGGGCGCGTGGGCCGGCAGCGACCCGAGCCCCGAAGCCGTGGCGCTGGTCGAGACCTTCACCCGGGGTCTCGAGGGCTTCCTCGGGACGGCCTCCTCGCCGGTCAACTTCACGCAGCGCTGGGGCGAGAGCCACGGCGACGCCCCGGCCGACCTTGCCGAGATGCTGCGGCTCACGTACGGTGTCTTCGTCAGCCATGACCAGTGGAAGCTGCTGGGCCAGCCGTTCTTCGCGGACTACGCGGCGCGGCACGACGGACGCACGCCCTACATCAACCCGGGGCCGCTGGCGCGCTGGCGCTGGGCGCAGACCAACGCGCCCGACGCCGTGTACGACCAGGGTCTGCGCAACATGTCGCTGTTCAAGACGTGGTGGGAGACGGAGGGCTACGGGCGGCGCGACGCGGCGTCGTGCTCGGAGGGCCTCTACATCTACCCCTGGTCGCTCGGCGACGCGGCGTACCGCGACGAGTACGTGTCGGCGCCGACGACGCCGCCGCTCGGGTTCGGCGACTCGTCCATCGCCGTCATGGCCGGGGCGCCCGAGGTGGTGGTGCCGATCGGCGAGGTGCCGTTCGACAGCGCCAGGAGCATGCACGTCGAGTACTTGCCGGTGACGATGGCGCTCCGCATGGCGAGGGGGTGCGACCACGTGCTGGCGAGGCTTGTCGGCGATCTGGAGGACGCGGGTGTCCTGCGGGCGGTTTCGGCGGGGCAGAGGCTGTATCCGTGAGGTGACGGCCCGAAGGTGCGGCGTGGTCGGGGAACTGCCCTACGAAAGACGAAGAGATTAAATAGTCATGTACATACTAAGTCGATATGCCTGAGATACTGGTACTCTATAAGACAAGACTTCTTCATTGTTGGAATCTGGGCATGGTGATGGTTCCAAAGTCGATGAATGCTTCCAAGGCATGACTGTGGTGTGGCATGCAACTAGTTGAGACTCGATTCTCCCACCAGTCGTGCATCCTCGCTTGTGATTTCCATGGGCCTTGGGCAGGATATCTCTAGGCCTGCAGTGAATCTGCCAGACATCCAAGCAGCCGAGGCGGTGTCTTCGCCAGGCGAAACGGCTCCAGCGGCTGCACGTCGAGAGCTGTCGAGAGAAGGAAGCCTGCCGCGAGACCATGACGAGGCCAGTTGCTTGGACGACGCCTCTGGAAGACCTTCATTGGGCTAGGCACTTTGGCGGGGATGACGCGGAGGGTTCGTCTTCTTGCGACGGTGGGCGGACTCTACGTGGCAGGATGGGATGATTAGGCTGCGCCGACAGAACGCATGTATCCCGGCTTGACTCAAACTGTGATGAGGAGGTCCGAGGGAACAGAGGGCTTCGTACTGCCAGTGTTTGACTAAGGGTCATGTCAAGTGGAAGGACAGTCGAACACGGCTCGATGTTGTTTCCGCGACGTCACGGGAGCACAGCCCCTATCTTTCTGTGTGAGACAAACAGGCAGGCAGACGGCTTGCGTGGTGTTTGCCCAGTGGGAAGCGTCCTCGTCAATCGCACAACAACCCAGGAGAATAAGGAAGAAGGAGGACTTTCCTAGCATCAACAGGAACAGTCACCGGGAGTCATTCTCGGCCGTTCACCCATGCACTGCCGAAACATGAGCTGATGTCTCTCGGGATACGCCGGGCGGATATCTGCCCTCGATGCCCTCGAATGGTGTCTGCTCTTTCACTTCTTCAACGCTAGGAAATACCAATCCAGTCTTCTCGGAGACAGTGGGCGAGGACTTGTTCACCCGACGGATGTCGTCGCACCCCTCGAGGACTTAGACGGCGGCGCGGTGAACTGTCCGACCAGACGCCACAGGCACCTGCAGTCTAGACTCGGATGGGCCCGACTCAGCTGCTCTGGCGAAGCGCGCAGTAGCTCGGGAGATGGCGCCAGGGGCCCGGATGACGGCCCCTTTTCGGCTGGGGGCCAGTCGATAGAATCGCCTGATGGACGAGCTGATTTTCTCGTGATGTAGATATGTCGTGGTTCTTCTCGAAACTGGTTCACTTTCGACTGGAGACACATGTGGAGGGTTCCTCGCGGGGACGGCCCAGAGGATCGCCGTCGCAGTCGGAGTCGGGATGGAGGGGGCGGGAGCAGCCGGATGGATCATCATCACCGCAAGTGGCAAGAGATGTGCTGGCGGTGGGCTGGATTCGGCAATGAGCCAGGGCGATGGCTGTGCCGTGGGATGCCCGGCGACGAGGGAGAAAACCTCCGCGGACCTAGACGATCCCAGGCAGGCGGTCGCAGGCAGTCGAGACCCGGGAATTCGGCTCGTGGGCAGAGAGCCGGCATGACTCGAGGTCGCGAGGATGGTTGGTGTGTTTGATGGGTGGAAAATCGAAAATCGAAAATCGAAATTCCCAGAGACGTGCTGTGCTGCTGGCAGAGGCTAAGGGCCGTTAGCGCTCAACCAGGGCGATCTCAGCTCCGTGGCTGCGCCCCGTTCAGCGTCCGATGCTCGACCGTAACGGGGCCTCCAGGGCCAGAGGAGCTTCTTTCGGGGCCCTGGGGAGCTTTTAGGCGCCATGAGGTTCCTCTTGGGGGCCTGGGGGATGGTGCCCTACGCCTATAGGGGCTAGGCCGCCGGCGCTAGCACCACGTGGGAAAGCTTGTCACGACCCTCGTCGTCTTTTCCTCTCCACACACACATATGTGCCTCTACTCTGACCCCTGTCTCCATCGACAAGCATGCATCACGACCTCTTATCAACTGCCGCCATCTCCCCCATCGCTGGACCGACGAGACGAGACACGCCACGCACCCCCACCCTCGCTTCCTCGTGCTCGACTGGGACGATGACACCTCGAGGCTATCGATTCTTAGCGGCAGACCTCGATCACGCCGCCCCCGACATCGCGTCTGCCCCATGGCCGCATCCACGTCCACGGCCCTGACAGGCCCAGCAAAAGTCTTGACATCAGGCCAGGAACAAGAATCCCGGCATTTCGGATTGGACGCCACCGCGAGAGAGGCGCGCCGTGACGGGTCCCAATGAGTGCGGTCTGCCACTATGCAGCGACCGTCCCTCGTGTGCGGCGCCAGTCCAGTCCAGTCCAGTCCAGGCCAAGCTTTTTGACGACAGCAGCCGCAGGGGCAGGGGCTAGGGCCTTGACTTGACCTCACGATGGTGATGCCGAAACCGAATTCAGCTCGATGGAGGTCGGTTCACGGACCTGGCCCTGGACCACCTGTCAGTCGACTTTTCTCGTCGAGTCCTTTCGGTCACGAGCGATGGCCTCGTCTGCTGGGATGGGGCAGAGGAGGCGGCGAGGCCGGCTTGACGGATCATACAAGATCGAGGCCCCCACGGACGACATCCAGGACCCGGCCTCTGATGCTTGGCCCTCTCGCTCCACGCCCTCGTCCTCGCCAGCACCGTCCACACGTGCCTCGACCGCCTCCTACTCGTGCTGCTGCTGCTGCTGCTGCTGCTCATCACCGCAAGCATGAAGGCCACCGTCCTGTCCCTGCTGCTGCTGGGCCTCTGCCGGCCGAGCGCCGCCGCCGAAGGTGCGAAGACTGCCCCTCCTGGTATTGCTTGCAGGGCCCGCGCTGCGTCTGCTTCTGCTGCTGCTTCTGCCTCTTCATCTGCCTCTTCTCCTGCTTCTGCTCCTGATGTCCTTCTTGCCGTCTTGCCAGGCTCTCCCGCGAGCACCATCACCACTAACGCCTCGCCAGCCGTCACCGTCGCCTCCGACGGAAGCGGCCAGTTCGCCAACATCAACTCGGCCATCGCCTACGCCCAGGCCAACGCCGTGCCCACCGTCACCGTCCTCGCCGGCACCTACACCGAGACCATCGCCATCCAGGCCACCGCCGCCGTCACCATCGTCGGCCGGACCGCCGACACCGGCACCGCCTACGTCGACAACCTCGTCACCATCACCAACGGCGCGGCCGGCACCGCCCCGCCCCTGAACTTCGTCACCAGCGCCTCCAAGGGCGTCACCTGGAGGAACGTCAACATCGCCAACGCCAACCCCGCCTCCACCGCCGGCATCGCCTTCCTGCGCGGCGCCAGGCACGCCTTCTACTCGTGCCAGCTCACCGCCGCCGGAGGCGTAGGCTTCACCGGCAGCTACGCTTCTGGCATCATCGCCAACTCGTACGTCCAGGCCGCCGACAAGGTCTTCTACTCCTTCGCCAGCCTCTACGTCTACGGCTCCACCGTCACCGCCACCAACAACAACGCCCTGCTCGTCTACAACAAGGGCGCCACCGACACCGCCACCGGCAAGCTGTACAACTCGACCGTCGTCTTCGACTCGTGCCAGATCGTCCAGAAGGCCGGCACCACCAACAAGAACGTCTTCCTGGGCGCCGCCAACGGCGTCGGCTCCGCCGTCGTCTACCGCGACACCTCCATCGCCGGCTTCGTCGCCAACTCGGGCGTCTACGTCGACGCCACCACCCAGGACCCCCGTAATGCCTACATCGAGTACGGCACCACCGGCGCCGGCAGCTACGCGAACAAGGCCGCCACCCGCGCCGCCTACGTCTCCCTCATCACCGACGTCGCCAGACTCGCGCCCTACGACATCTCCGTCTTCTTCACCTCCGTGTTCCCCACCGTGGCCGTCAGCACCATCGACTGGGTCGACTCGGCCGTCCTGCGTGCGATCCAGAAGAACTCGCCCGGATCTGCCACGACCACGTCGCAGGACACCACTACCACGACGACGAGCACGACCACCACTGCCGCCGCAACGACCAGCACGTCCACCACTGCCGCCACGACTACCAGCACGGCCAGCGGTCTGACCGACACGACGTCGACTGCTTCCACGTCGTCTGCTACCACATTTGCCACCACATCTGCCACTTCGTCCACCACCGCCTTGTCTGACGCGAGCACGACAACCTCGCAGACCGTGCAGACTACTAGCACCGCTGCTGTGGACACCACTTCTGCTGCCGCCACCACTACCACCACAGCCTCAGCCTCCCAGTCCACCCTGGAGACGACGAGTGCTGCTGCTACCACCACTGCCGCTTCCTGCCTGCCTTCTTCCGTCCCCTCGACCGCCCTGATCGTCGGTCCGGCTGACTCCTCTTGCGCCACGCACAACAGCATCGCCGCCGCCGTTGCTGCGCTGCCCGGAGACACGAGCACCCAGTACATCTACCTCCTCGCGGGTACCTACAACGAGAAGGTCACGCTGACCCGCAACGGCGCGACCATTATCCGTGGCGAGACCGCCAATGCCCTCTCCTCATCCTCGAACAAGGTCACCATCCAGAACGCGTCGGGCGTCCTCTCCAGCGCGGGTGGCTCGGCCGGCACGGCCACCTTCTCGGCCAACAAGTACGAGGCCAAGCTCGTCTCGTTCTACAACATCAACTTTGAGAACTCGTACCCTGCGCAGACCAACTACATCGCCGTGGCCGCCTACTCCAAGGGCACCAAGGTGGCCTTCTACGGCTGCAACGTCAAGTCCACCCAGGGCTCGCTGTACCTCGACTACGGCAACGTTTTCTTCAGCGGTGGCCGTATTGAGGGTACCACCGACTTCATCTGGGGTATTGGCGCCGGCTACTTCTACAACTCGGTCATCGTGTCCAAGGACACCACCAACACGGGCCAGACCATTGCCGCCAACAGGTACCAGAACGCCTACGGCGGCTCTCAGATCGTCTTTGACGGCTGCGCCGTCGTGCCCACGGACAAGACGGTGCCACAGCAGGGTACCTATCTTGGTCGGGACTACAGCACCAATGCCCAGGTCGCAGTCGTCAACTCGTACCTCGATGCGCACATCAACCCGGCTGGCTGGAAGATCGGAGCGCCTGCCACGTTCACCGGCACGTTTGCCGAGGCGAACAACACGGGCCCTGGAAGCAGCGTCTCCGGCCGCGCTTCGGTCGCCAAGATTCTGTCCGACACCTCGTCTTACACTGTTAAGAAGGTCCTTGGCGACGACGCTTGGCTGGATTCCTCTGCCGTGGCGGCCCAGCAAGCCTGGCCGGATTCTGTCTACGCCGTGACCGTCGCCACGACGTCGACTTCTGCGGCCACGACGACCTCTGCCACGCAGACTGATACGACTCTTGCCTCGACCGCTACCACCACGACCTCTTCTGCCTCCAACACTTTCACTGTTGCCCCTTCCCCGGCCACCGGAGAGTATGGCACCGTCTCCTCTGCCGTGGCGGCCCTCCCTGCTGATGGCAAGGAGTACACCATCTTCATCAAGGCGGGCTCCTACGAGGAGCAGGTCAGCATCACGCGTCGTGGCAAGGTCACGCTTCGCGGCGAGACGACTTTCGAGAACGACTTCACCCAAAACGCCGTCCACATCAAGTTCAGCCGCGGCGTGTCCACGAGTTTAGGCCGCAACGAGGAGACGCCTGTCCTCAACTGGAAGAACAACAACGCCGACGGTCTGGCGCTGTACAACATCAACTTCACCAACACATACCCCCAGCAGTCGAGCACGGCGGCGCTGGCGGGCGACTTCTTCGGCACCAACATGGCCGCCTATGGTTGCGCCTTTGACGGATTCCAGGACACCCTTCTCGTCAACCAGGGCGTCCAGGTCTTCAGCAATTCGTACATCGAGGGTAGTGTCGACTTCATCTGGGGCTACAGCAAGGCCTACTTCCACCAGTGCTACGTCGCTTCCAACACGCCCAGCACCTACATCACGGCCCAGAACAGGCCCAATGCCGCCTGGGCGGGTGGCTTCGTCTTTGACAAGTCCGTCGTCACGTACACGTCGAGCTTCGGCTCCAACTTTGGCACCGTGGCTCTCGGCCGTCCCTGGTCGCAGTACGCCGTCACCGTGTACATGAATTCCTTCCTAGACAAGCACATCTCTCCTGCTGGCTGGAGCGTCTGGCAGACCAGCAACCCCCAGACAGGCAACGTTCTGTTTGGCGAGTTCAACAACGTGGGACCCGGAAACTGGACCGACTCTCGTGCTTCGTTCGCCACCAAGCTCTCCGAGACTCAGGCCTCTCAGTACAAACTTGAGAACTTCATCGGTAGCACGAGCTGGCTGGACGCCAAGGCGTTTGCCTACACTCCCAGCTACAGCGTGACCTCGGTGGGAACCGCTGACGTGCCCGCGCCCACCACACCTGTCCTGACTCATCCTCCGAGCGGCACCGAGCCTCCTGCGGGCGCTGTCCTTGTCGCGTCGGACGGAAGCATCTCCGGAGCTTTCACCAGCTTGACTGCGGCGCTGGCCAGCCTGCCAGGAGACTCAACCAGCCAGGTCATCTTCATCTACCCCGGAACCTACACCGAGCAAGTGCCAACCATTAACCGGCCTGGATCAGTCATGATCATTGGCTACACGAGCGATGCCCCTGGCAAGAGCTACAAGAACAACCAGGTCACCATCACCCAGGCACGCGGTTTGTCCGTCTCCCCGCCCCCTGCGGGACACAGCAACGCCGAGACGGCCACTGTCGCCACGGCCAGCTCCAAGATCTCCTGGTACAACATCAACCTCGTCAACACGGAGAACCTGGACGGTGCGACGGCCAGCTACGTCGCTCTCGCTGCCAGCGTGTACGGTGACAAGATTGGCTTCTACGGCTGCTCTTTCGTCGGCTGGCAGGATACTCTCCTCACAGGCGCCACCGCGGGAAGCCAGTACTACGAGAGCTGCTACATCGACGGCGCTATCGACTTCATCTGGGGTTATTCCAAGGCATACTTCAAGGGTTGCACGATTGCCGCGAAGCGAGCCAAGTCGGCCATCACGGCCCACAGCCGTTCCAGCCTGTCTGCCGTCGGCGGTTACATCTTCGACCAGTGCCTGTTCACCGAGGCCGCGACCGCTACCGTCGACCTCAAGGGTCAAGTCTACCTTGGCCGCCCCTACTCTCAGTATGCGCTGGTCGTCATCAAGAACAGCTACCTCTCTGATGTCGTTCAGCCGGCCGGGTGGAAGATTTGGTCTACCACGGACCCTCGCACTGATCACATCACGTTTGCCGAGTTCAACAATGCTGGTCCGGGCAACTGGGAGAACAACTCAGTCGCGCGCCTGGGCTTCCAGTACGCCACACTGCTCACCAGCGATGACTACCCCCTGAACAAGGTCATGTCTAGCACGGACTGGATCGACAAGACGTACTGGGATCAGATCCAGACGCCGCAGCCTGAAGTCAAGCCCGTCACGCCCGTCACTCCCATTGTGTACGACGCCACCAAGCCACCTGCGGGCGCCTTCGTCGTCTCCAAGACGCCCATCGAGGGCCAGACAACGTACGACACCATCCAGGCCGCCCTGAACGCCCTGCCGACGTCGAACAAGATCACGCCCACTGTCTTCATCTACCCTGGCACGTACAACGAGCAGCTGATCCTGAGCAAGTCCGGCACCACCATCCTCATGGGTTACAGCTCGAACTCTGGTGACTACACCCAGAACCAGGTCACCATTAGTTTCAACAAGGGCATCGATACACAGGCGGACGCCTCCAACTCGGACTCTGCCACTGTTTACGCCACCGGCAACTACCTGCAGGCCGTCAACATCAACTTTGCCAACACGTTCGGCACTGCATCTAAGTAAGTTCATTATCTCACGGGAATCTATATTGGCCTGCGCTGACACGGGTCTCTCCAGCTATGCCTCGCTCGGATTCGGCGTCAAGAGCAGCAAGTACGCTTCCCTCTACGGCTGCCAGGTGTACGGAAACCAGGATTCCCTACTCATCAACGGCTTCCTCTTTGCCTCCAACTCGTACATTGAAGGCAACATCGACATGATCTGGGGTGGCGGCGCCGCCTACTTCCTCAACAGCACCATCGCGCCGAACCGCGACGGCATCGCCGTCACCGCCAGCAAGCGCGCCACCAACACGACGGCGGCCGGCTTCGTCTTTGACCAGTGCACCGTCGCGCCCGCCAAGGGAGCCAAGTACACGTCCGTCTCTCTCGGCAGGCCGTGGAACGCCAACGCCCGCGTGGCCTACATTGACAGCTACCTCGACTCGTGCGTCAAGGCCGCCGGCTGGGATCAGTGGACCAAGACCGACCCTCGCACGGCCGGTGCCGTGTTCGGCGAGTACGCCAACGACGGCCCTGGATCGGGCCTGGCCTCTCGCGCTGCGTTTGCCACCAAGCTCACGGCCGCTGATGCCGCGCAGTTCGAGCTGGCCACCTTCTTCTCGGGTGTGACATCGTGGATCAACATGACCTTAGTCTCCGCCACGCCCTTCACAGCGGGAGCCGTCGTCCTGCCCACGACGACGACGTCTGTCACGACGACGACTTCGACGACTTCGTCAAGCAGCATCCCCATCACGACAATGACCGTCTTCACCACCAAGGTGTCGACCCTGAAGGAGACGCTGGTGACTTCGGTCCAGGCCCTCGACACGGTGCTGACCCTGAAGAGCACGTTGACGATCGACGCCGCCACCACCGTGACGCCGCTGCCTGAGACCAAGACGACTCTGGTCCGTTCCACCGTGGTTGATGTGGCTACAGTCCAGCAGCCGGACACGACCATTGTGCAGCGGGTGACCACCACGGTCAATGTCGGCACCACAATCACGCCCAACCCTGTCGTGGAGACGTCCACCTCAGTTGCGACATTTACCCGCACCGAGGTCGTCACCAAGGCTGCCGAGGCCCGGACGATCACTTCCACCTCCCTCACAACCAGCACGACGACGAGCACCCCCAAGGGTGCGACGACCACGCAGGTTATCCGCTCGACGGCCTTCTTCACCAAGACGACGACGCCGAAGCCCGTCACGGTGAAGAAGACGTCGACCGTGGTCATCGGCGACGGCAGCGTCACCACCGTGACGGCCAAGGCCCTCACTGTCACGTCGACGGTCTTCACCACCGCTACGACCGTCGCGAAGAAGACGACGACGCTCAAGTGCATCCAGACCAAAGGTCTGTCGAAGCGTGACTTGTTCGAGGAGTCCTCCAGTGCCTCTCAGGCCGCACACATCGAAGTCCGCGCCGTCGGTGATGTGACAGTGACAGTGACGATTCTTTCCACGTTCAGCACATATGTCAAGACGTCCACCGTCACGCTGGCCGGGAGCACGTCGACGACGGAGCTCATCTCGACTAAGACGGTCGGCAAGCCCGTGACCCTGAAGCCCGTCACGGCCACGGAGACGATCGTGACGGTCCAGACGCGGGCCACGACGACGACGCTGGCCGGACGCACCGAGAGGACGACCACCACCGCCGTCGTGTCCGCTGGCAAGACGTCCACGCTCAAGCCCTCGACCGTCTCCGTGCTCGTCCAGTCCACCCGCACCGTCACCGTCGAGACGACGACGACGCTGCCGGCGGAGATCCAGAACGTGGTCCAGACGCAGACGCGCGTGGCCACCTTCGTGCTGCCCCAGCAGACCCAGACCGTGACGGTTCGCGAGGACTCGGCCAAGACGGAAACGGTCGTGCTGCCGGCGTCGACGGCGACGAGCTGGGCGACGGTCCGCTCGACGGTGAAGCCTTCAGGGACGATCACTAACCGCGCCACGATTACCAAGACCAAGACGTCGCAGGTGCGCGCGACGACGACGAGCTGGGTGACCAAGACGAGCAAGGGGGCCAAGGCGTGCACGGTGTAGAGTTGATGTTGGACTCAGGGGGCTTCCCACATTCTCGACTGTCATTATCGGACAAACTTGATGATTTAGCCAGCGTAGAAGATACACCGACATAATAGAGTGCTTTCGCCTTCTTCCGAGCTTTGATGAAGAGATATCACGTCTGGGCCACAACCCAGCAGGCTACATGCTACATTTACAGGAAATGTCTAGGGAGGGGAAGTAACCAAGGTTAGTTTTCAAACACCACCACGATCATGATTTCTCCGACTCAGCACTTCTGGTAGTAGCCCCCCGCCCATACGGCTGCCCCCGGGCCGCAATCCAAAGCTGATCCAGCTCCTCCATCGTCGTCTCGGCCACCGGCCCCCCCTCGACGACCCTGTCGCGCAGCTTGACGCGCAGCAGGTACGCGGGCGTGCAGCTCCAGGCGTGGCAGAAGGAATTGTTCCTCACGTCGCCGTAGGGACTGGCGCGCGCGTCCTCGGGGTCGAAGGCCTCCCAGAAGGTGTCGGCGCCGGCCGCCAGCATGCCGCCCCAGTACCGCCGTATCAGCGCGAGGCACTCGTCGGCGCAGCCGACGCTCGCCAGCGCGTCGCACACGTGGTGCCACAGGTACGGCGTCAGCGGGCGCACGGCGGCGTCGTCGGACAGCGTCCTCAGCAGGGCGGCGCGGGCCGTCTCCCGCGGGAACGCCCCCGAGAGGGCGAGCCAGGCGGCGGACGCGAAGCTGACCTGGCGGTCCGGGCCGGAGACGAAGTCGCCGTCGGCGGACAGGAAGCGCGGCGCGGCGGCCGTCATGCGGCGGATCTCGGGCTCGAAGGGCGGCGGCAGGCCGAGGCGCGCGGCGAGCCCGTCGGCGGACCGCAGGCAGTACAGCAGCAGGCCGTGGCAGCCGGCGTCGCGGTGCAGCGCGGGCTGCCAGTCGAGGAACTTGAAGCCCCCGGCGCGCGAGGCGTCGAAGGCGCCGGTCGCCGGGTCGAGGTGCGCAAGGGGCCGCTTCAGGGAGCCGAGCACGACGGGCCAGAGGGCGCGGCCGGCGGCGAGGTCGCCCGAGGCGGCGACGTAGTCGTCCACGACGGCGGCGAAGAGGGCGTCGTAGTCGACGATGTAGTCGGTCGACGGCGCGAGGCCGGGCCCCTCGCCGTCGGGCCCCCCGTCCTCGGCCTCGTCCTCGAAGACGCACGCCGGCAGGGAGCCGTCCTCGCGCGGCACGGCGGCGAACTGGAAGAGGCAGCGCTTGACGAGGCCAAAGTCGCGAAACGTGGCGTAGTTGGCGAGGGCCTGCAGGCGCAGGTCGCCGAGCCAGAGGCGGCGGTCGCGGCGCGGCCCGTCCTCGAAGACGGCCTGCATGCAGTCGCGGAGCGTGGCGATGCTGGCGTGGTCGATGGCGCGGAGGACGCCGTCGTCGTCGTTGCCGCCGGCGAAGCGCGGGGCCTCGAGCCGGTGCGCCGGCCCCACGGCGCTGACGCAGGCCACGGCGACGTCCGAGAGGCTGATCCTGTACTTGGGCGACGCGGCGAGCACCTCGACCCGGAGGTACCGGAAGGCGTGGCGGCGCGGCATCCTGACGGTGGAGGGCGACCGGTCGACGTTGATGACCTCGTCCGGCAGCCACGAGGTGCTGATCCACGTCTCGACGCCGTCCATGCCCATGGTCACGTCCAGGGGCGACTCGCCAAACGTCAGCCGCAGCCGGCAGGGCGCGTCCATGTGGGCGCCGCGGGCGACGAGGCGCATCGACAGGTGGCCGACCATGTGGATGCCGAAGTCGAGCACGAAGTCGTCGCCGGAGCCCCAGGTCTGGGACTCAAAGTCCGAGATGCTCGTCGACGCCGGCACGGGCCGGACGCCGAAGTAGGCGCCGGTGTCGGGCTCGAAGCGGACGGTGCCGAGGGCCTTGCGGGTCCATCGGTGCAGTGTGGGGTAGAGGTCTTTGGTGTGTTGGACGAATTCGTCATTCCATATTGTGGAGAGCTCTGGGGGGGTGTCTGTCGCCATGTTGGGTGAGATGTGAGGTTGTGCTGGTTGTTGAAGTGGTCGGGGATAGACGTCAGAGCAGGGGTCTTGTCTGATTTAAGTGCTCCCCAGGCACGACATGTCACAGCAACTTCGGGATGCGGGAGAAAACTGAACCGAATTTGGGGCTTCTACCAGGAACGAGACAAGTGCATGCGGGGTGTCGTGTTAGCTTGGTTCTCTGGGTCCATCGGATCCGTCTGTTAGTCAGTGTCGGTCTTAGATGGAGCGACTGCCTTGGTTCGCCGTCCAGAGAGCTGTCGACAGGGTTGGTGTAGAGTAAAGATCACGGCATGTGAGGATGGGAGTTTCGTTGGAAAATGACTTATCACGTACAAATAATTTCCATTGAGGCCTTGACTTGATCATCTGGCGGCCCAAGTAATGAGTCTCATCTCTTGCGGGGAAGAAGAATGTTACAAGTCGAAAATGCGTCGAAAACCCACAAGCCTAAGTTTGTCCATAGATTTGCCTTTAACAATGACAACATCCGAGTACGTCCAGCTTCAACTCTCTACAACACGCTAAATTTGAGGATACATTTCTTTCCCCCAAATCATCCCCTACAACCCGGACCACGTACTGGTTTCCTCCACTCTGAAGCTCCCCTCCAACACTATACCGGCGCTGCTTCTGCCCACCTGCACCCTGTACACCCCCTTTTCCACCACCCACTCGTTCAGCACCTCGTCCCAGAATGACGTTGCAAACCGGTCGAGAGGAACTTGCACCGCCTTGGCTTCTCCCACGTCGAGGAACACCTTCTTAAACCCCTTGAGTTCCTTCTTCGGCCTCGCGATGGACGACGATTTTGGGTCGGCGGCAACGTAAACCTGGACAACCTCCGCTCCAGCTAGAGACCCTACGTTTTTGACCTCGAGAGTGACACTCTCTTGAGACACCTCAAGCCCGGAAAACTCAAACTCCGTGTAAGAAAGGCCGTGCCTGGCAAATCATTAGCCAAAGCTTCACAACATATTCCTGCCTTGAGCAACTCACCCAAAAGGGAACAACACCTCTCGGTCGACCTTCTCGAAGAACCGGTACCCGACATAGATACCCTCGCCGTAGACAACCCGACCGCGCTCACTTCCAAAGTTGAGGAACGACGGCACGTCCTGGATCTGCCGCGGAAACGTCAGCGGGAGCCGGCCCGCCGGGTTCACGTTCCCGAACAGCACGTCAGCGATGCCGTTGCCCGTCTCGTTGCCCCCGTACCAAGAGTGCACCAGAGTCGACGTGTGGTCAGCCCACGGCAGCATGTTGATCGGGGTCCCGCTCTGCGTCACCACCACCGTGTTCGGGTTGGCCGCCACGACCGCCGAAATGAGCTCGGCGACGGCGCCCGGGAGGTCCATGTCGGCGCGGTCGTAGCCCTCGCTTTCCCAGTCTCTCTACAATGAACGTTAGCATCTTTCTCTCTGCGTCAACGAGCTTGCGAACTTACCGAGAGTCCAGCGCAGAGGATCGTGGCGGGGTTCTCCCGCGCGAGCTTGACAGCCTCTTTTATGGCTGCGTCTTTGTCGATCTGCTGGACCACGCCGAGCCTGCAAGCGCCGCCGCCAAAGTTGACAACCCCGGGCTTGAAGATCTTGGAGCTCGGCGCGCTGGCATACTCTACCCTGAGCCGGTAGGAACGCCCCTCCTCAAGGTCCACCGCTGTCTTCTCCTCGCGCGTGCCCTTGCCGAAGAAGAAGCTTCCCCCGACCTGGGCTGAAGTGTTGTCGATTACGAGCTCATCGTCGATGTACAGGTTCGCCGCGCCGTACACGGCCATGCCAAACTCATAGGTCCCCGTGACGGGAGGCGAAAAGACCGCCTCGACTGTCGCGTAGAACAAGTCGTCCAGGAGCGGGTGCTTGTACCCCATCAGGTGCCAGAAGCTTTCATTGATCGTCACCTCGCTGACGACATCTCTGTCGACGCAGCTCGGAGCATCTCGATGGAACCTCATGCGAGCGCCTGGCTGCCCTTCCGGGGTCTTCCAGTCGCCGAGGCCCAGAGTGGGAACAAAGGCGTGTGCGTGCGCACCCACAGCGTAAGACACCTTGGTATTCTTTCCTAGGTTGCTCACGATGGCATCATACGGCGACACCGTGTAGTAGGGCTCCAGAGCCGCGGACCCGCCGCCGCAGAAGGCCACGTTCTTCAAGCTCGGCCCGATCAGGGCGATGCGGTCCACGTCCTTGCGGAGCGGCAGCACGCCGCTGTCGTTCTTGAGAAGCACGATCGAGTCGGCCGCCAGCTGGCGGTTGAGGATGCGGTCTTCGGGGAAGTCCCGCCCGCTCTCCTCCGGCGACACGGACACGGCGCTCGCCCGCCGCACGAATCTGAGCATGTTGCGCGCGCGCTGATCGATGGTCCTCGGGGTCACCTTTCTGGCGGATACGGCCGTGTCGGCGATGACGCCGCGCCATCTCGTGGGGCCGGGCATTTCCAGATCGAGGCCGGCGTTTAACGCTTTCGAGGTGGAATACGTGCCGAACCTGCGTAAGTTCAAAAAGCTGTCAGGCGTGCTTCACAACAGGATAGGGGCACCATACGCACCAGTCGCTCATGATGAGGCCCTCCCAGCCCCATTCCTCGCGCAGGATGGATTCGAGGAGGTCCTTCGACTCGGACGCGTGCGTCCCGTTCACCTTGTTGTACGCCGTCATGACCGCCCCGGGCCGGCCGTCCGCGATGGCGATCTGGAAGGGGAGCAGGTAGATCTCGCGAAGCGCGCGGTCGGTGACGTGGACGTTGACCGCGAGCCGCTCGTGCTCCTGGTCGTTGGCCACGAAGTGCTTGAGCGCCGCGACGACCCCTGTCGACTGCGTCCCGCAGATGTACGCGCCAGCGAGCTTGCCCGACAGGTACGGGTCCTCGGAGAGGGACTCGAAGCCGCGGCCGCCGAGCGGCGACCGCGCAATGTTGACCGTCGGGCCGAGCCAGCAGTGGGCGCCCTTGGCGCGGCACTCCTCGCCGATGAGCACGCCGGCCCGGCGCAGGAGGTCGGCGTCCCACGTGGCGGCGAGCCCGGTGCCGCAGGGGAGGCACGCCGCCTGCACGCCTTTGAAGAACTTTGTGCCGCGGACGCCGTTGGGGCCGTCGGACAGCCGCACCGAGGGGACGCCGTGTCGTTCCAGGGGCGTGGTGTGCCAGAAGTCCTTTCCTGTTGGAGTAGCCGTTAGTGAAAGGCGTCAAATGAGGGATGTGAGGGCTTACTTGCCTGCCAGCAAAGAGACCTTCTCGCTGAGTGAGGCCTCTTTGAGAACTTTCTCGACGTCGAACGGCGCCGGCGGCATGGCGTCTGTCTTGGTCATCTTGATGTCCTTGACCGTCTCTTGCGGCCTTGTCTTCTGAATGTTATGTTGCTCTCAAATCAAGACTGAGTATAGAATCCATGGAAACCGGTCGTATAGAGCTGTTCATCCTCTGGGGAAAGGGGTAAACGGCATGCGGAGATTCCTTCAGCCCATGGTTGTTCAGCTGGGGCAACTCGAGGGATATACTTTCATCCTCCCAAATCGAAACCCCATTTTTGGTCTTGATGGTCACGAACGTGGCGTTCATACATCCATCATCGGTATTTGCTTGACCGAGGAGCGTGAAGCTGCCGTTGGCAGTGAAGGTCTACATCATGTTGCGCTAGGCCGCGGAGCTCCGCGGTCTGCCAATTCCTAGTACGAACAATGCGCTAGCCGAACAAGACACCCGCGGAGCGCCGCGGTTTGACTGGCTTAGCATGGTTAGAGTCTTCCTCCTAGTCTCGTGCACATCACTTGCCTGTGGGTTACTCCAAACTTATGATGTCTCCTATTCCGGACCTATTCAATGCTGGCCAGAGCGCGCTCTAGTAGAACTCGCATGTGTGCCAGCCGACCCTGATCATCACGCCAGAATGGTTCGACCAAATCCATCATGTCAGCAATACGCTCTCTCCAGCCCTCTGGAATGGCCAGGCCGGTCGCTCCCCTCATGCCGCGGTCCGCCCGAGCGGTGGCTGCGGCAATGAGTATAGCAGCATTCGCAGTCTGATTTCGCATCATGAACCACGTCCCTTGGTGCCGCTCGGCTCGAATCTGCGTCATCTTCAGCATGCAAATCTGAAGGCAGCTCGACGCAAATCCAGTAACCGTCTCCCGCAGACGAGGATCGACTCTTTCCAGGGTGTCGTTTACGCACAGCCTGAGAAAGGGCCTCGCGATCAGATCCCGGCAGGACATAAACCTGTAACGAAGAACGAAGCGCAACTCGTCGGGCTCGGGATCCAGATCGAGGCCTTCTGGTTGCTGGAACTGAAAGATGGATGGAAGAAGACGGTACCAGTCCTCCAGCTGAGTTGTGAACAGGCTTGCCTCCTTGATCATTTGTGACACATGACGGTTATCTACAATCTCATCGTTTGTGTGCGAACGAAAGCGAAGCAGCCGGTTCAGCAGGTGCCGTATGGCGAGTTCGGCGAGGACATAATACCAGGATCGCACAGTCATGTCCGACTGCTGGTCTGGACTGAGAGTATCCAGATCAGGTGGCTGCGGGAAGGAGGACGACAGCTCAATGTCTTCGAGGGCCGATCCAGGGAGCTGCAGCTCCATACGCAACTCGCTGTTAGAGTTTTTCGTCAGTCATTTAATTTGCGAGGCTTTAAGATTATGAAGCATAAAAAATAATCGTGACGCAACAAGAGGTCTGTATCCTCTATAGAGCCCAGAAGAACTTACCACTCGGACCTGAAAATGGTAAAGTAGAGATGCCGCTCTATTATCTCAGCATCCTCATCATTGACGACACTTAGTGCATTTAGTGAAAAGGGGCTTTGAAATGTCAGCAGTTGCGGACGGCTGGATTGCAGCTTGAGTCTCACCACAGAGAAGACACAGCGCACCACGTATTGCCGGCCAGACTGAAGAACTTCCACGCCTTGATAGGCTGGATGTTGCACATGTGCCAGATTCTGCATCTCGTTAGCTCTCTCATTCCAGAAGCCGGGTTACTAGTCATCGTACCCCGCGAGGCATGCGCATTGCACCGCCAAGATATCGTTCTGGCACGTGGCATTCCCCAAGCGCTTTGCTGCAACGTCGAAGAATCGTTGCGCCAGCTCGGGCTCGCTCCTCAAAGCCGTGGTTGACCTCTTGGCACCTTGATCCGGCGACACGGGCGGGTCGTGTCCGACAATGGCACCGAGGGCGCAGACAAGGGAGATGAGGCACGATCGCGAGGACCAGTCGAGGCCGTTCTCTGCGAGGTCAAGAATCGACTCATGCAGAACAGATGGATCCAGTATCGGATTTTTGACATGGACACCAGTCAGATATTTCGACTTGAGGCGGAGAAGTGTCGGCAGTTCCAGGCACGGCAGCTCACGGGAAGGACTCCGGTCGACGCCGCACATCCCCAAAGGCGTGGGAAGATCCTGCACGTGAGGTACCAAAGGCTTCCACGTCAGGATAGAGTCCAGACCGCAGCCTCCGCCGGGCAGAAATCGTGGCCGGTCTTTGTCGTGGTCTGGGAGTACGTCGTCCCACTGCGGACTCTCACCAGCGCTGACGGCTGTTGATAGCTGTTGCATGGGACTCTGAGGCTGAAGAAAGCCTTGTGAGATGACCGACATCGCGCCATGTCCGTACGCTGGGGCGCCTCCCGGCAGCTGGGAAGCATGTCCTTCGAGCAGCCGCGTCAGGTTGGTTACTGCTTCCAACAACTGCGGTCCCACGCCGTGACATCTAGAGCAGGTCTACATTCAGTTTCCTTCCTTTCCAAGCTTGTGTGTCAAGTAGAACACGCCAAACAAGATGGAGCTTACAATGTCGGGACATCATTGTCGTAGAGGCATGGTGTTCCGTGGCGTAGGCAAGCACTGCAACCAGGCCGCTGATTATCGCATTTGGACTTTCGCGCGCGGCATCCCTGGCAAGCCGTGCCACCACGCCGACGGTCGGCAGATTGTTCCCCGGTCTGACGGACACTCTGACTTGGAGGTCCGGGCGACTGGGCTTGGTCGACGTCAGGAGACTGAGGCCGGGCCCGTTTCCGTGAATGACTCGGCATCCTGCTTGCTAGCTGCACCGTCGGGGAGCGAAGTGACAACTAGCGTGTCGAGGATGGGGGTTGGGGCTCGCGGAGCTCCGCGGTCCTTTATACCTTGACAACTCAGCAAACGCTAGCCCCTTTTCTGCTAGAGTGTGGAGATGTCTTCGAACTTTTTGGTACTCCCAGGCGAGAACCGGCGCCATGATTGGAGTCTAGACCTGGGGTACCCTTTCAGCTGGACCATGTGCTGTTCCGCTTATACTCTTTCCCCCCTGGCAAACCTTGACCTGGACATGATGGTTTACTCGGGGCACATTGACGCGCCTCTTTGACATCCCCTTCTACTACCCCGTGGGGAGCAGACGCCACGCGCCCGAGACCGTGGTCCCGTGGTCTGTAGAAGCTGGGGGTCAAGACAGTTCCTAGGCTCCTCGACGCTGGCATTTAAGTGTTCGTGTCTTCCTCGAGATCGATCACGGCTTTGCATCTCGTCCCTCGCAACTCAGCCCTTCAGGACTATTTTCCTCCAGCACCATGACTTCCGATAAGCCTCATCCCACCACGCAGGAGACCGTCCCTGACGGGCTCGAGAGCGCACACGTGGAGCAGACCCTCAAGCCCAGCGAGGCAGCCTTTGATGCTGCCATCAAGGGGCAGGCCGTCTCCGGCTACGAGACCCTGACCTTGTGGGAGACTGTCAAGACCTTCAAGGTTGCGACCGCTGTCTGCTTCGTGGCGGCCTTCAGTGCCGCCACGGACGGGTACCAGATTGGGTGAGTTCCGCTTGATGATATTTGATAGACCATGTGTCCCCTGTCTTCCAAGCAAGGCTATGACTGACATCTGCACAGAATGAACGGAAGCATCATCGCGAATCACGGCTTCGTCGAACAGTTTGCGACGCTAACCAACGCCGACGGCGAAGACTACCTGTCCTCCCCGATCTTGGCTGGCTGGAGCTCCATCATGTCTGTCGGTCAGATCCTCGGCATGGTCACCATCCCCTTCCTGTCTCGCAGATTCGGCCGCAAGGTGGCCATGTACACCTACTGGCTTGTGCTCGCCTCCAGCGTTCTGGCCGAGTCTCTGGCACGGTCCTGGCCCGTCTGGCTGATCGCCAAACTGCTGGCGGGCGTCGGCGTAGGCTGTCTGCAGTCGACCCTCCCCGTCTACATCTCTGAGTGCGCCCCGACTCGCATCCGAGGCGGTCTCCTCATGTGCTACAGCTTCTGGTGGACCATCGGGTCCTTCTTCGCCTACATTGCGCTCCAGACTATGAACCGGCAGAACCCCGACATCTGGCTCACGCCCATCTACACCCAGTGGGCCCAGATCGGCATCATGATCATCATCTACGTCTTCCTGCCCGAGTCGCCCGCCTGGTGCATCGGCGCCGGCCTGACCGACCGCGCCAAGAGGGAGATGCTGAAGCTCAACCGCGGCGTCAAAGACTACGACGTGGACAAGCAGTACGAGATCCTGGCCCAGACCGTCGAGCACGAGAAGGCCATCGCCATGGAGCAGAAGCGGGAGCACTGGTATGCCATCTTCCGTGGGACCGACGGCCTTCGAACGATCATCTCCCTCTGGCCGAACCTGACGCAGCAGTTCATCGGCCTGACGCTCTTCGCCACCTTTGGAACGTACTTCTTCCAACAGGCTGGTCTTGCTGATCCCTTCACCATCAAGTGCATCACGTCTGCCATCAACATCTCGACCTTGACCCTCATAGTCTTGCTGTCTGATCGCATCGGCCGCAGGACAATCGCTTGCTGCGCCACGACGCTGGCTTGGACTTGCTGTGTCGTCATCGGAATTCTCGGCCTCGTCAAGAGAACGACGGTGACTTCCAACCTGTTTGTGCTATTTGTGTGCCTCTGGAGTAAGTCCGACCCTACTGCAGACACCTGGGTTGTCTTCCCAAATCCCTTCCCTTTTTTCTCTTCTTTTTACAATTTCTTTTTTTCTTTCCTTTCCTTCTTTTATTTTCACACAAAAGCTGACAGATGTGTTGTCTAGACGTCGGCATGATCTCGAACGGAGCCGTCGGCTGGAGCTTCATCGCCGAAACCTCGTCACTCCGTCTTCGAACCCACACCGCAGGCTTCGGCGCCGCATGCACCTGCGTCGTCGGCGTCGCGATGAACGTGTTGACGCCCTACATGGCGAACGCCAACAAGTGGAACTGGGGGTTCAAGACCGGCTGGTTCTACGCCGGCGTCGGCCTCCCCTTCGTCATCGGGGCGTGGCTGCTGCTGCCGGAGACATCTGGGTATGTTCGCCTCCTGGCACATCACATCGGATGTATTGAAAGTGCACGACACTAACAGATAGTAGACGCTCCCCGGCCGAGGTGGACGAGCTGTTTGAGCAGAAGGTGAAGCCGTGGCGCTTCTCCAAGACGCAGACGGCGAACCAGCGTCTTGTTCAGTCTCAGCCGCAGGCTTGAAGACTTTCGTGTGGTGCGGTCAAGGCGTAGTCGAAGGCAGAGTGAGTAAAGGAGGTCATCCAACAGCTAAGAGTACTCTGTGTTCAAATAGCTCATCATGAGAGTCTTCGCCCTGTGGCTGAGACTGCACGAGATACCAGTTCGCCATTTCGTGTGGTGCGGTCAAGGCGTAGTCGAAGGCAGAGTGAGTAAAGGAGGTCATCCAACAGCTAAGAGTACTCTGTGTTCAAATAGCTCATCATGAGAGTCTTCGCCCTGTGGCTGAGACTGCACGAGATACCAGTTCGCCATTTCGTGTTCGAGGTCAAGATGAAGCAGGTTTCAATGTAGGGGCGCATTCGAATAAGTAGGCCTCGTTTGTGTAGTTCACGAGGAGACAGACGAGACACGCTGTGTTGATCCTGGCAGGTGCCGGCATGGTCCAATTAGATACAAGGGTTGCTAATTAATGAACATTACCACTCTACGCGCTGGGAGTATTCCGGCGCCTCTTTACGATACTTCACAGGTAAGATATTTCACAATACTTGGCAAGGTATAAACTTGATCATCAGATGCACAAGGCCAGTGCAGACGCATAGGACAGGAGATTTGGGGGCGTGTTAAAGGATACTTTTTTGAAACCGGCGGGCTCTAGAGATTAAATATATAAAGTCGACGGCGATGACGACGGATGCTAAGCTCTTTAGCCTGTCATGTTGTGGCATGTATCACAAGCGTACAACCTGCGGTTTCGCGACGAACAAGGTGCGGTTAAAATGACGACCAAGACCCAGAGGCCGCGAAGGACTCGAGTTTGTACTATACGGAGCTACGAAGGCCTTTCTTCTGCGGCAGGGGGCCAAATTTCGAAAGTCATGTATCGCTAGACCTACGAATCGGCTATCGAGCGCACTCTTAGAAGACCTACTCACTCTACCTACGACTACACCTTGACAACCCAAGAGACAAGACTGTAATACAAGTTCTCGTAAAATGATAAAAATATAATTATCAGATCAGCCGCAAAAGACCTTGGGCATACCAGCTCGATTTCCTCATTAAAATCAAGCCCTTACCGGGCACCATCTACGTGGGCGTCAACGCCAGCCTGTCGCCATGCTCGCGTGGTATTGCAGCAAACAAATAACAAGAAGAAAATGAAAACCTGCGATGCTTGAGGGCGCGCATGCTTTTCAGCAGCCCCTTTCTGTCTCGCTCCACCTCGTCCTTGTTGCTTCAGTGAGAAGACCACAAAGCTTCAGTTGAAGGACGGAGGTCGAAGTCCGTCTCGAACCCCAGCCTACTATAGTCACTAACTATGATAGGAATAGAAATGCACATCAGGAGGGGTATCCTTGCGTGCCTAGTACGTAATCGCTACGACTAGGGTACCGTAGGAGGAAACGACCTCATCGACATGGGTGGTGCAGTGTATTCGCCCTGGCTTGTAGATAAGGTTGCAGATTAGGCAGAGACAAGAGGACCTTCCAATCGACGGGTCGACGCCGGACGATCAAAGTACATGGTAGGCGCTGGTCTTGATATTTGGGGGGCGGGGAGACATGATCGAATGGTGCGGGGTGTCAGGGTGCCCCGGAGAACGAGCGCTTGACGTCAGAGTTCTGCCGCTGTAGAATTGGATCGGCAGCGCTGGGTCCTCATACTTCTGCCCAGGGTGCCATCGGACTTCAACCCGTGGGCAACAGGCGCGAGGGGGGCATGAATAGCGAGGGCCGCGGAGAAACGCTTGGTCTCGAGGTGCTCGTCCCTACCCTCGACTGCCATCTGCTGGGACTAGTACGTCCGAAGAAAACTCAGCATCGCCAAGGAGATCGATTGGCGAGCTCTCGAGTTTTCCAGCTCATTTCGACGGCAGGGGAATTCGTGTTGATTCTCCTGGCTGCGACTGCGCCTCGAAGACTGGGAGATAAGGTGGTTCGGTTTCGTCTCCACTTTCCAACGGCTCGTCAACATCTCTTCTTCTGATAGGTACTCTGCTGAGGTTCACAACTGACACAGGACTGATCCCTGCATTAGGCAGGCCATGACTCTTTGTGACCCTACCTTGGACGGATGTCCGCAACAGCACATTATGGTGGGTGACATTCGACATCACCCACATCTGTCTACCGCTGGTTATCCGCCTGCTCCACATCTGGGGTAGTGAAATACCGCTTTGTCCATGTCTTTCGGACTATTAGAACCTGGGGCACCCTCATCGTCGGACAGGTGCCGTACCTGGCCCATTCACTCTTCTCACATGTTGGCTTCTTCGTCTCTCTCCAGTCCTGATCTCTTTCCAATCTCTTCTCATCCGACATGGAGATGGACCAGCGAGACCATGCCGACCGCGAGGGGTCGGTCATGTCAGTGAACAAGGACCATGAAGCCGCTGGACACATCCCCGCAGACATGCACGGCACGCCCATCGACGAGCAGGCCGAGAAGGCTCTGCTGCGGAAGCTCGACCGCTGGATCGTGCCACCCGTCATGTTGCTCTATCTCCTCAGTTTTCTCGACAGGGTCAACATCGGAAACGCGCGACTGTACGGCATGGAAGAAGATCTCGGCATGGAGGGCAACCAGTTCCAGATCGCCGTCTCCGTCCTCTTCGTCACCTACATCCTGTCCGAGACACCCTCCAACCTGGTGATCAAGTACTTCACCCCCAGCCGCTACCTCTCCTTCCTGACCGTGAGCTGGGGCGTCGTCGCCACCCTGACCGGCATCGTACAAAACTACGCGGGTCTTTTGGCGTGCCGTGTCATTCTGGGCGCTCTCGAGGGCGGCCTCTTCCCAGGTATGTCGCATCACACGTCTTGAAACTGGCTGCGCTGACCATTCTGCAAAAGGCCTGACCATCTACCTGACCATGTTCTACACCAAGCGTGAGTACGCCCTCAGGATCGGCTACCTCTTCGTCTCCGCGGCCATCGCCGGCTCCATGGGCGGTCTCCTCGCCTACTGCATCGGTCTCATGGACGGCGTCGCCGGCTTGAGCGGCTGGCGCTGGATCATCATCCTCGAGGGCATACCCACCGTCCTCCTCGGAATTTCCATCTGGTGGTGGCTGGCCGACACCCCTGACACGGCTCACTACCTGACCTCGGCCGAGAAGGACCTCATCGACACCCGCATCCGCCGCCAGGTCGGCCACACAAAGTCAGGCGACGAGTTTCACAAGGAGGACGCCATCGCCGGCTTCAAGGACCTGAAGATCTGGCTCTTCTGCCTCGGCCAGTTTGGCGGTGATGTCATCCTCTACGGGTAAGATGAAAATGAGCACCCCTGGCTCGGCGTCACCATTTGCAATTTCTCTTTGCTGACATCAAGCCACCCAGCTACTCGACCTTCCTGCCCACCATCATCAAAGGCCTCGGAGACTGGAACAGGGAGCAGGTCCAGGCCCTCACCATCCCCTGCTATGCCCTCGGCGCCATCACCTACCTGGCCGTGGCCTGGCTGTCCGACCGGACGCAGAAGCGCGCCGTCTTCGCTGCCGCGTTCGGCCTGGTCTGCACAGTCGGCTACGCCATCCTCGTCAGCAACGCCTCCGGCAGCGTCAAGTACTTCGGCTGCTTCCTCGCCGCCATGGGCCTCTACGTCGTCGTGGGCATCCCGCTCGCCTGGCTCCCGTCCAACAACCCGCGCTACGGCAAGCGCACGGTGGCCTCCGGCTTGCAGCTGACGATCGGGAACGCGGCCGGCATTCCCGCGCCATTCGTGAGTTCTCCTTCATGTGCATTGTGTGCCCTTTCTGTCCAGCGAGCTAACGAGGTTGCGTTAGTTGTATGCCACCGGTGACGGGCCTCGTTTCATCAAGGGCCACGCGATAAGCATGGCCTTCGTGTGCATGTCGGCCGTGATCTACATGTCATTCTGGGCGTATTTCCGCCGCCTCAACCAGAGGCGTGAGGCCGGCAAGGAGGATCACAGGATCCAGGGCATGACGGAGGCGGAGATCCAGGAGATGGGAGAGCACAACCCGAGGTTCCGCTACACGTACTAACGCTTGCACCTGCATTTTGAGACGGCGTTTGTTTGGAGCGAGCAACTCGAAGAACTGGCTTCTAGTCCGCTTTCTAGATCGCCGATAGAAAGGAAACCGAAATTCATGAATGATTTACGGGCTTGTTCGGCATGGTGACCGAGACGAGAAATTGATGCTCCGATAGCTGTCACGTCTGAATATGCTTCTAGAGAGAATCCGTCAGAGGCGTATTGTTGCTTGCTAACAGCAGCTTGCGTAGTGACTTGCGTCAGGGCACAAATTGAAGTCATAGGATAAATCAGGTGTGGTCAGTGTTGACTACGGGTTTGAGACTGCTATACAAGAGCTGCGAAGGGCTTCCCTCCGGCAAGAGGGGGGTAGATTTAGATTTTGTATGTTACTTTACCTACTTATTGTCTGCGAAGCGTACTATCGGGAGACCTTTTCACTCTGCCTACGACTAGACTCTGAAGCTCAACACGGGTGGCAATCAAACGTTGCGCTCGTTATAATGGGTATAAGATAAGACTAAGCTAGTAGTTGGCCTGGTAGAAGTAGATAGCTACGAGTCATGGAGTTTTCCTCCTTATACCCCTGTCTCTGAGTGGTGTGATGATTGGCTGTGAGGCTTTCTGAATGGCTTGGAACCTGCTTGGTTTTCTTGGTCCCAGTTAACGGGCGGAATCTGTTCGCCATATTCTGGAGTGTGCCTGACAAATAGAGTTTATTTGAACATGGCTATTCTGATCAGTGTCCGGGGCGTAGCCGCCAGCGTCCGAGTCTTTCTGTTCTGTCTTGGTTGTTCCCTCTTGGTCAGGGTTCTTTTGGACCTCACCAGTGTTCCCTCTTAAATCACTCCTTCCTAAGTTGTCATGCATTTCATATTGTCTTGAGTGGTCATTATGCTCAAAGTACCCAACTCTTTGTATCATCGTAGACTCGGAAGGCTCCGGAGAGAGTTTCTGGTTTGTGACGACAGCCCGGACCCCCATCTCAGCAGACCCCCTACTTCATTTAGCGAGACCGTCCACACCAACGGCATGTCTCGAAAAATTGCCCCGGCACCGAGGAGCCACAGGTATTTCCACCGAGGAGCCTTTGAGTACCATGTGTCTAAGTCCACGCAGCTCAAGCTGTCGTGCGGTGAAAATTGCCCAAAGTTGGGGGTGGTATTTGGAGCACTTCATGGCAAATTCTCCATCTTCTACCTTCAAAAAGTCTCTTTCATCGGAATCATGAAATGAGCTGCGTTGAGATCAAATACTATCGTCGGTTCGGATTCAAGTATAGCTTCTTGTGAACACATGGCTACATCGCAACACCACTGTGTCGATGATGAGCTTTCTCTGCAAGATCCGCATGAGAAGACCGAATACAACGACACCCAAAATCGCCAGACACTTACCATGCATAAGGCCCTCGGGTCCTAGAATATAGCCGTAAATTAGGGCATTCGCGACGTCGTCGAGGCAGCTTACCAAGGCTGACGTCCTGGCGAGGTGGCGCCAGGCGCCAGCAGCTGTATGGTGACCCGGACAACGCCAACCACCTTCCGTCAGCCATGCAACTTCACTCCCTTGCACACCATCACAAGAACCCCCGTTGTCTTGCCCCATCAGCGTCTGAATTGATTTTTTTTATTTTTTTTTCGTCTCAAGAGTTTTTTGAGGCAAGCAGAATGCTTTTTCCGCGGGCACAAGCACAGCTTCGCGCGGGGCGCGTCAGGCTGAGCCGCATGCCCACCGCGCGGACATCCGTGAACCCCAGGTTCTCACACTCGTCGAGCGGGCCGGCCCCGTCCTCCGCGACCAGCAATGCCGCAAAATACATCGCAGTCGCTGGTCTGGCTGGAGCGTCAGGCGCCTGGTGGTTCTCGACTGCCAAAGACGAGATCCCGCGCTTGGAGAGCCCGCCGGCCGAGTACTTGGTCAGCGAGCCTGGTCCATCCAGGGACGACGTGACACGCACGATCTCGCAAGGCGCCTACTCCATCCTCGCCGGAAACACACCCGGCGTCACTCGATACGACGGCACGCAGCTGGCCTCCAACGGTCCCTGCGAAGATGGTTTCGTTCACGGCACCTTCCCCTCGCCATGGGACAACAGCAGCCGTCTGATGGCCTGGGCTGTCTTCGACGGCCACGCAGGCTGGCAGACGGCCGACCTGCTGGAGAAGCAGCTCGTGCCGTTCGTCCGACACGGCCTGAGCCAGGTGAAGCCCTCGTCTGGTCATGGCTCGGCGTCTGAGGAGGAGGTCCAGCGCGCCATCACCCGGAGCTTCCTGCGCCTCGACGACGCCATCATGAAGGCCGGCACGGACGCCATCCAGGGCCAGGGCTCGCTGCAGGACAAGATGAAGAAGCTGGCCCCCGCGTACGCCGGCTCCTGCGCCCTGCTCTCCATCTTCGACCCCGCGACGCGCCAGCTCCACGTCGCGTGCACGGGCGACTCGCGCGCCGTGCTCGGCCAGAAGAGGCCGGACGGCACGTGGGAGGCGGTCGCGCTGTCGGTGGACCAGACGGGCAGCAACGAGGCGGAGATTGCGCGGCTCGGCAGGGAGCACCCGGGCGAGGAGGGCATCGCCAAGGGCGGGCGCGTGCTGGGCATCATGGTGTCGCGGGCATTCGGCGACGGCCGGTGGAAGTGGCCGCTGGACGTCCAGGAGGCGCTGCGCGAGAGGTTCAGCGGGCCGGGGTCCCTGGCGCCGCGGTACGACGTGCGCACGCCGCCGTACCTGACGGCCGAGCCGGTGGTGACGTCGACCAGGATCGACCCCGGCAGGCCGTCGTTCCTCATCATGGCGACGGACGGCCTGTGGGACACGCTCACGAACCAGCAGGCTGTTGATCTGGTGGGAAAGTGGCTGGAGCCTGGAGCCGCGGGGAAGACGGGCGACAAGCCGGAGCCGGCGTATGCGCCTTTTGACTTTGGGCAGTTCGAAAAGGGCACCGACTGGAGGTTTGTGAAGGAGAGGACGACGGTGCAAGACGACAACGCCGCCGTGCATCTGGTGCGCAACTCGCTGGGAGGAAACCATCACGAGCTGGTGGCGGGCCGGCTGGCTGTCGGGACGCCGTTCTCGCGGCGTCTCCGAGACGATATCACGGTGCAGGTGGCATTCTTTGATGGGAAGTAGCGCTGCTGGCATGTCGAGCGTGGTCCTGCATGATCGTCTGTTTATGGGCAAAGCGGTGTTGAGCCGCCTGCGACGAACAGCCCAACGACATCGTTGGGATCCTTATGACTGAAAATCCAGTAATTTCAATTACTTCGTTATCTGAGCTTGCATGGCTTTATCTGGCATTCGCGGTTGCAGTGTTTGGGCATATCGAGTTGCTGGCTGCGCAGTTGTCAATCGAGATGGATGCCGTCTTGAGCTTCGCCGTCACTCACTGCCACTGTGCTGTGTTTAGCCCCTGGCGGATTGTTGGCGGGGCAGCTGATGACAGTTACGGCAGCTGGCAGGCCTGTCCGGCCCGGCAGTCAGCGGGCTGACACTGGCACCGACTGAGCTCCCGGCCACCCGCTGCCAGGCAACAACCGCTGAGTGGCTGCCATCGCCCGAGTGAGGGGCAAAATTCAATTAAGGCCCCGTCGCGTCTTGCCAGCTCGAGACGCGTCTCTCCCTCCCTCCTCCAACATCCCACCACACACCACAACCGCTACCATGAGTACGCCTATCCCGTCCGACGCCTCTCCTCCTCTGCTAACTCTCTTCAGCATCATACGGAGGCTACCAAAAACCCGCATACGGCGCCCAGGGCGGCGATGACTCCGGCGGCTTCATGTACGGCGGCTCCCAGCAGGGCAGCCAAGGCGGTGGCGGCAAGGTGCGCTCTCCTCACGTCTCGCGCTCCCCCCTCCCCTTCCCCGTGTGCTGACCCTCCCCAGGGCTACCAAGACGAGTCCCTCCGCCCCGTCACCATCAAGCAGATCCTCGACGCCGAAGAGGCCTACCCGGGCGCCGACTTCAAGATCGACGGCGCCACCGTCACGCAGGTCACCTTCGTCGGCCAGGTCCGCGCCATCAACCCCCAGTCCACCAACATCACGTACAAGATCGACGACGGCACGTCCGTCCTCGAGGTCAAGAAGTGGGTCGACACGGACAAGAAGGACGACGACCTCATGGACGGCGTGGGCGGCGCCGGCGCCGGCTCGGGCGCCGTCGAGCTCGACGCCTACGTCCGCGTCTGGGGCCGCATCAAGTCCTTCAACGGCAAGAGGCACGTCGGCGCCCACTTCCTGCGCGGCGTCAGCGACTTCAACGAGGTCAACTACCACCTCCTCGAGGCCACGTACGTGCACCTCTACTACACCAAGGGGCCCCTCGGCGGCGCCAAGGCCGAGGGCGACGGCGACGGCATGTTCGTCGACGGCGGGTCCAACTTCAACAGCAACGGCGGCGCCGGCGGCGCCCAACAAGCCACGGGCCAGTCGAGCAAGGTGTCGCAGTGCGGGCCGCTGGGGCAGAAGATGTACAACTTCCTCGTCAACGCGCCGGGCGGCAACGAGGGCGTGCACCTGAACGTCATCGCCAGCGGGGCCGGCATGAGCGTGCGGGACGTCCTGGCGGCGGCCGACGACCTGCTGGGGCAGGGCCTGGTGTACACCACGATCGACGACGAGACGTGGGCCATCCTCGAGTACTAGGCGCGTGCAGGGAAGGGCGAGGGATGGAGTCGGTTACGAATCATGTCAGAGCTTGATCACGGTGTAGGAGCAGTGGAGGAATCATCAGATACGACCTGAATGAATGAAGGCCCCAATTTTTGGCCAAACAAGCCTAACAAAGGACAAAAGTCAAACATATCCCCAGCATCGATACTATGATGGTAGTGACAGTGAGCGAAACATCTGACCGAAAGCACATGACCAATCACCACGAACATACACATCTCGGGCTCTGCAAAGGAGCGACAGGGGCGGGCAGAGCGTGAAACATCATCAGCACGCCGAACACGCAGGAAAGACAGCAGGGCGGCCGACCACAGAGATCACCCCTTGCGCAGACAGTTGACCTGGACCTTGACGGCGGCGTACACCGGCTTCTGCTTCTGCTGCTTCTGCGGCTCGCGCACCATGATCGACAGCGGCACGGGGCCGCCGCTGCTGCCGTGGAGGAAGATGTCCTTCTTGAACTCGAAGCCGAACTTGGCGTAGTAGGCGTTGTTCTCCGGCGAGCTCGACTCGAGGTACATGGGGCGGTTCTCGGCGTCGGCCTGGCGGGTGTCAGCGGTCCATCGTCTCTTCTTACTTGTGCCAGCAGGCGAGGGCAGCAAACGCACCCGCTCGATCATGTCTTCCATCAGCTTGGTCGCGTACCCCCTCCTGCGCGCGTTCGGCTTGGTGCCGATGTACACGAGGTAGTAGCACTCGGCGTCCCGCTCCCCCATGACCTCCGCCTTGGTGTGGTGCAGCAGCGGGATGAAGTCGCCGTAGTACCGCTTCCGGGCCTCGGGGGAGAGCTGGTAGTAGAGGCGCCAGAGGCCCGAGCGGAAGAGGGTGAGCCAGGTGTCCGTGTCCTTGCCGGGCGGGGCCCTGTCGGTTGTCAGTTCGGCCTGTCTTGTACTCGTGCGTGCGCCGTGGGCGAAGGGGGAGAGCTAGACCAACCACAGGGCGACGGCATCGTGGTCGGGCCCGATCGTCGTGACGACCCCGTCGTAGGCGTGCGCGGCGGTGATATACGTCATCATGTCGACGTGGAGCTTCCACTTGTGCTCGGCGGTGCAGGCGGCCATGTCGGCCACGTCGAGTAGGTAGCGGCTCGTCTCGTCGGTGGCAAACGAGTGCGCCAGCGAGAGGCCGGCCTCCTTGCACTCCGCGACTCCCACGACCCTCACGGTATCCTCCCACGTAGGGGGCACGAGGGAGGGGCGAGGCAGCGGGACGAGAGTGGCGACGCTGGACTTGCTCAGGGGAGTATCCATGACGGGCAGTTTAAGCTGTCAGGGTATGATGATCTTGGTGGATCGTTAGCAGGTCGTCATCTTCGCGGTGCCGAGGGGCGCTTGAGTCTGACTGGGTAAATTCTGTATACTATCACCTGTGTGGACCTTCGAGAGCTGCGTTCTCGAGACAGGCATGAACCTGGAGGGGTGACGCAGGCAGTTCAGGCTTGTGCGGAGTTCAACCGACATCAAGGCTTTGGAGGCCCTTGGCAACTGGTAACGGGGGTTGTGTTGGGTTGAAAGTCAAGTTTGGTAATGAAACTCCACAAGAGGACTTGCGATGGAGTACGACGGGCGATCGAAGTACGGAGCGGACGGGAGGGATCAAGATGGCGGAAGAGGGTGTCGTGAGGAGCACCAACAAAGAAGCAACTGGTTCTTTTGTCCCCGGTATTGGCCCTGGGTTCTCGAGATTTGGAGAAACGCGCGAGGAGTTCCCAACGACTTTTATCTGTTTGATGACGAATATTCGGACATCCAGGGTGAAGAGAAACAAGAGAGGCGGAAAGGGCCGAGGCCAGGTCAGCCATTTGCATTATGTACTTGAGCTCGTGTCACGGGACGGCGAAGAGGGGAACAGGTAAAGGGTGGAACGTGACCATTGGCAGGACGCCAAAGGCACACCTCCGTGCGTGGGATGACCTGTGAGATACAGATCGACGGATCTGACAGGCTGGGAGATGTTGAGGGCATGGATGACAAGGATGGCACTGCAGATATCGTGGGGAGATGTGTGTGATGTAGGGGCCACATCCGGGAGAGGCGTGCAGAATGAGGCGTGGGCCCGGAGGCGGGCGTGTCCCGACCAACAGACCGATGCCGCGGATGTGTCGTCGGTAGCCTTGCTAGAATGGCACAGGGCACATGTGGTACGCTCGGGAACATGTGTCGCTGTTTGCTGTTTGAAGGTAAAAAGCTGGTCTCATTGACGTTGTTTCATCGGTGACTGAGTGTGACCCGATTCATCAACGACATCTATCTCACTCACAAGCGGCGACCGAAGGATGATTCAGCGGACGTAACAAACCCTTCGGTGTGCCGATTGAGCACCGGGTTGCCGAGTAAAACCGTTGAGCCGCTCTTCAAGCAATTGTATTCGCTGCTACGCCGGTCTCATCTGTTGGTAAGAGGCGTTCACGTTGATGCAGCGGACGAGTCGCAGTTGGGGGTCCGTATGCGCCAATGTACGAGGCGCATTGCCGGCGGCTTTCGAGAGGACTCCCGACGAACCACTGTCGTTGACGACAGCTATATCGCATGCATGGAGTCAGGCGATACCGTCACACCTGCAGCTGCAATCGTTGGGCCGGATAGCTCGCTCCCATGTCCGGGGCTGCACAAGACAGATACGCCAGGGGCAAAGTAGGATAGGGCGGACGATTGATTGAGTGGCGATGCGGGTGTCTTACCCTTTCCCTACCAGGTTTGTTCACCATGAGAACCAGGGTGGTTGGTGGAACTCGAAACTTTTGCTTTTCATTTGGCGCCCGATGTGGGATCTACGTGCCGTCTGCAATCGCCAACTTGGATATTCTCTGGGTGTCGACCTCCTCGCTCTCTGGTTTCCTGTCTTGCTCGGGTGTAGCATCGACTGGGGTCTCCACGGAACCTCCTTGTGTTGTCGAGTCTGACGCAAGCCCATGTGTGTCTTCATGATCGGAATTATCCGCCTCTTCATCCTCTTCATCTTCTTCGTAGTCGTCCTCCTCGTCTTCTCGACCCCCGTTTTGCTCCTTAAGCGTCTCCTGTTCGCGGATTGCCTTCTCGAGATCCTTGGCCATCTTCTTCGTGAAGCCTGACGCCTCAGCCGCGGCATCCAATCGCCTGGCCCCATCCCTGCCCAAGGTCTTCTTGGCGTCTTTGAAGAACGGCCCCGGCGTCGTGCTCACAAAGTCAAACTTGCGCTCGAAGAAGCGCTTGATGCAGTTAACATCGCGGTCGAAATACATCTCAGCATTGACGTGGTCCATGGAAACCATCTGAGGGAAATCGATGACAATCGGGACCAGCGTGATCGTCTCCTTTTCCTCGCCCGACTCGGTGAACTCTGTTGACGTCACTTCCTTAATGAGAAGGTTGAACTCGTTGAAGTCGCCGTGGATCAAGCCGTGCTTGGCAAGTCGGAGGATGAGGTCGATCAAGTCGCCGTAGAGGGAAGCGGGATCGGGAACGTCAGAGATCTGGCGCATCAATGTCGAGTCGACAAACTCCATGAGGACCGTGTGCCTCGACTGCGCAATCGGCTCGGGAATCGGGAAATCCTCCTCTCGCAAGACCTTCATGAAGGCGAACTCCTTCATGGCTGCCAGCCGTGAGAGATACTGCCAGGATCCGGATTGTCGGTTCTTGAGATAGTCGCGGTTGGTCTTGACGGAACGAAAAGAAATGCGACCAAGACGATGGATCTTGAGAATCTTCTGAACGCCTTGATGATCTGCCACCATCGTGATATCGCTCTCCTTTCCTACACCGACTCGGCTTCCCACACTGTAAATTTCCTTGCGCTTGGAAAGGTCGTTCAAGGCAAGGTAGTCGAAACCGCCGTAGGTGAAGCGGTAGCCATCGTACTTGGCCTCCTTGACGCGGGCGATGAGACCGACCTTGGCGAGCGCCGAGATGGATCTGTGCACGCCGTTGACGCCACCCTTGACGCGCGCATACTTCTCGATCAGTGATGTGGGAACAAGTTCGTGATCTCTGCTTCCACGCTCAACCTGGTGGGATGTGAGTGGGACTGAACTGAAATGGAAGGAGGGGTACTGAAGGCGGGACGAACAGCAGCGAGGACGTTCCAGTCCTCCGATGCGAGGTATCGCAGGGCCTTGGTGTCGAGCTTCATATTGGGCGGCCGTTATCCAGCAGTGTTCGGTGTGTCCAGGGCGAGGCAATCCTCTGTATGATGTGTGGGCTGCGATCTGCAATCTCATCAACGAGATCTCGAGGGGCGTCACAAAAAAGTTGGTGGGGGTTCAGGCTTCTATCGATAAGCGCGACCCATCCAGGTCCCGTCGAGACCTGATGGAAGGTGGGCCAGGACCAAAGTGTTCCTTAGTCTTAGTAATCCAGCACGTGACCTCAGCATCCCGGCTCCCTGGCCATGCACGGTCCAGCGATTGCAGGCGGCAAGGCTCGCGTAACGCAGTAGCTGTTGTTGCTGAGCTTGAGAAAGCTCCATTGCCTTCCATCGTCACCATCCATCCTCGCCATAACGAACACTCACATCACCCACATCGCATACCCCCCAAACAACACATCCTTTCTCGGAGCGACTTGGCGCTCGGAAAGCTCACCCACAAGCCTTATCCCGCATCTGCGCCCTCGGTTTCAGCCCGCCCTACAACCACCACGAGACCTCAAACATCATGGCTCCGGACAGCGAGAAGCCTACGGCCGCCGACAAGGGCAAGGGCAAAGCGGTCGACGAGCCAAAGAGCGACAAGCCTGTGGCGAACGGCAAGAAGGAGGATGGAAAGATCGTTGATTGTAAGAGCTGATGACCGGCGTCTTGGGTTGGTCGGACCTCGCTGACCGGTGTATAGCGGCGGAGGAGCTCAGCGAAGAGGATCAACAACTCAAGAACGAGCTCGACATGCTGGTTGAGCGCCTGACGGTAGGCAGCTGGCGGCTTCTCGTGAGCGGGCCTGATTCGGCTAACGCGTTGAACAGGAATCCGATGCATCCCTCTACAAGCCGGCCCTCGAGGCCATGAAGACATCTATCAAGACCTCGACGTCCTCGATGACCGCCGTACCGAAACCGCTCAAGTTCCTGCGACCACACTACGAGACGATGACGAAGCTCCAAGAAGACTGGCCCGCGGGCGACGACAAGACTTCTCTTGCTGATGTCCTGTCTGTGATCGGCATGACCTTCTCGGACGAGGACAGGCAGGACACGCTGAAGTACCGTCTTCTCGCCCCGTCTTCAGACATCTCTTCGTGGGGACACGAGTACTCGCGACATTTGGCTCTGGAGATTGGCGAGGTGTATGGCAAGCGGATAGTCGCGGACGAGGACACCACGGACCTGGTCGATCTCGCCCTCGTTCTCATCCCTACTTTCTTGCGGAGCAACGCCGAGGCCGATGCTGTCGACCTGATGAGCGAGCTCGAGATCATCGAGCAGCTGCCCAACTACGTCGACGAGAACACGTACGCCCGCGTGTGCCTGTACATGGTCAGCATGGTCAACCTCCTCACCTACCCCGACAACGAGCTCTTCCTCAAGACGGCTCACGACATCTACATGACATACAAGCAGTACACTCAGGCCATGGTGCTGGCCATCCGACTGAACGACATCGATCTCATCAAGGCCGACTTCGACAAGGCGCAGGATCCCGCGCTGAAGAAGCAGCTCGGCTTCTTGGTTGCGCGCCAGCGCATCATGCTCGACCTTCCGGAGGAGGTCGTCGGTGACGACCAGGAGCTTCAGGACTCGCTTACCAACATTAAGTTGTCGGAGCACTTCAAGTCCCTGGGCAAGGAGCTCAACATTCTTGAGCCGAAGACGACGGAGGACATCTACAAGAGCCACCTCGAGAGCAGCCGCGTTGCCGGCATGACCAACCTCGACTCTGCGCGACACAACTTGGCGGCTGCCTTTGTCAACGGCTTCGTCAATGCCGGTTTCGGAAACGACAAGATGATGCTGGTGGAGGGAGACAAGGAGAGCTGGGTGTGGAAGACCAAGGGCGACGGCATGATGTCGACTGTGGCCTCACTCGGCACCCTTCTCCAGTGGGATGTCGAGAACGCTCTGGATAAGATTGATAAGTACACCTACGCCCAGGAGCCCGAGATCATGGCCGGAGCCATGCTCGCGATCGGCATCACGAACGCCGGCGTGCGGTTGGATAGCGAGCCGGCCCTGGCACTGCTCGGCGACAACGACAAGCTGCGCAACCCGGACACGAATCCCCTGGTGACCACTGCCTGCCTCATGGGTCTCGGCCTGTCCTACGCCGGCTCGAACAAGGAGGATCTGCTGGAGATTCTGCTTCCCATCATCACCGACTCTTCTGTGGAGATGCGCATCTCCGCCATGGCTGCGCTGTCCTGCGGCCTGATCTTCGTCGGTTCCTCGAACCCCGAGGTCAGCGAGGCGATCGTCACCACCCTGCTCGACGACGAGCGCAAGGACCAGCTCACCTCCAAGTGGACCAGGTTCCTGGCGCTCGGTCTCGGCCTGCTCTTCTTCGGCCGGCAAGAGGAGGTTGACGTGATCCTGGAGACTCTCAAGGCGGTCGACCACCCCATGTCCAAGCCCACGGCTGTGCTGGCCGAGATCTGCGCCTGGGCCGGGACGGGTGCCGTCCTCAAGATCCAGGAGCTGCTGCACATCTGCAACGAGCACATGGAGGAGGCGGAGGAGAAGAAGGGCGACGAGCTCACGCAGGCGTACGCCATCCTGGGCATCGCGCTCGTGGCCATGGGCGAGGACGTCGGCCAGGAGATGGTCCTGCGACACTTCGGTCACCTCATGCACTACGGCGAGCCCAACATCCGGCGCGCGGTGCCGCTGGCGCTGGGCCTCATCAGCCCCAGCAACCCGCAGATGAAGATTTACGACACGCTGTCCCGGTACAGCCACGACAACGACAGCGACGTGGCCATCAACGCCATCTTCGCCATGGGCCTCCTGGGTGCGGGCACGAACAACGCGAGGCTGGCGCAGCTGCTGCGCCAGCTCGCCAGCTTCTACCACCGGGACCAGGAGTCGCTCTTCATGGTGCGCATCGCGCAGGGCCTGCTGCACATGGGCAAGGGCACCATGTCGGTCAACCCGTTCCACACGGACAGGCAGGTGCTGTCGCGGGTGTCGGCGGGCGGCATCCTGGCGGTGCTGGTGGCCATGATCGACGCCAAGTCGTTCATCACGTCCGACTCGCACTACCTGCTGTACTTCCTGGTCACGGCCATGCACCCGCGGTTCCTGGTCACGCTGGGCGAGGATCTCAAGCCCCTCAAGGTCAACGTGCGGGTCGGCCAGGCCGTCGACGTCGTCGGCCAGGCGGGTCGGCCCAAGACGATCACGGGCTGGCAGACGCAGAGCACGCCCGTCGTGCTGGCGTACGGCGAGCGGGCGGAGCTCGAGGACGAGGAGTACATCAGCCTGAACAGCACGCTGGAGGGTCTCGTCATTCTCAAGAAGGTGAGCACACGCATGACCCCGGGTCTCAGACAGAGCGAAGAAGGAAGAACACAGTCGCTAACCAGAAGACAGAACCCCGACTGGGAGGGCGCCAAATAGTCACAGAACGGAGCGATCAAAGCAAGGGAGAGGGGAGTGAGGGGGTATTCGGTATGGTTCTGGGACAACGGCCCGGGCATTCTGGGGGGCTGGGCGCGATACACTGTATAATACATGTAGTTGTGACAGGCTGCGCCTCACGCTGGAGAGCCGCGCCGAGGGCAATTGACCATGATAGACGTTCATCTCTTGGACCTCACCGATTCACCGTCTTGGGATGGGGGATGGGGAATGGGGGATGCCAGCCGCGCGGAGGCTCGTGTCGCACCGCCTCTCAGCCGTGACGGGAGGCGACCAATGTGCGATGGGGGCACGCCGAGGCTGACCTGGCGATGATTGCGCCTTTCGAACGATGACTCAAGCAACCACTACGGAGATGCAAACGGGGGGATCTCTGGAGCCCGGGGCCGCACCCCACGACGGTCCACCCTCCGCTGCGGCTAACAAGCCCGATATGAGCGGCCATGTCGATCTTGGGTTAGCTCTGAAGCTGACGCTCATTTCGCAGTGGGCCGTGACTAATTGCCGGCCAACGACCCTCAACCTCGAACCTCCATCACTCTGCTTCACCTTCTCGATGTCGACACCCCCGACTCGGACCTCACCACAGTCACCATCTCCAGCCCCCCCCTCGTTCCACGGCATCACATTCTCTCTCACACCGCCTCGTCTGACAAGAGGAGGCACTTGTGATGCCGGGCGTATCTCACGTGGATCTCTGACTCTGACCCGTCCATCTCTCTCCTCACGCCACCTCAGAAAACCTTCGATCCTGATCTTCTCGAAAGTGGTGCTAAGAAGATCCGCCGTTGATTTCAACATCACCTCGCATCGCATTATCATCACCGCAAACTCGCCTTCTGCGTAAGACACAGCCGGAGCATCCGTCGATCGAAGATAGTCACACGATCTGGCATCTCGCTCTCGGACTCACTCACACATCACGTCATATTGACTCACACTCACCCCGCCTTCCAGAGGTAGCATCACGAGCCTCACAATGGCAGACGGGCGGCCCATCCCGCCCAAGGCCTCGGCGGGCCGCGAGAACCCCTTCTCGTCGTCCTGGACCGGGGGCGGCTCCTGGGTCGGCACGCCGCGCGCCGAGGACATCGTGGCGCGCGACCTGGCCGAGTGCTCCGACGAGGAGGACGCCATGGACAACGCCATCGACTCGGACAGCGCGTCGTCGTCGGGCGACGACGGCCCCACGTTCTACCGGCGGCCCAGCGGCGTGGCCTACGGCGCGTCGCGGCCCGTCATGAACCCGCAGACCAACCCCGAGGACGTGGCGTTCCTCACGCGCGTCGAGAAGAAGCAGAGCCGCGACGCCGAGCGCAGCCTGCTCCGCGACAACCACGTCCTCCCGCCCAAGCGGCCGAGGGAGCCCGGCGAGCCCTTCTACCGCAAGGCCTACCGTCGGTTGTTCAGCACCAAGGTGCCGCGGCCGCCGGCGCAGGACGACGAGGAGGCGCCGCGCGTCACGGTGCAGAGGCCGGACGAGTCGACGCCCCTCCTCGTGGGCGAAGCACCGTCCGGCAGCGGGCAGCAGCAGCAGCAGCAGCAGGCCCGCGAGGCAGGCGGCCACGAGCACCTGAGCGAGCAGTGGGAGGCGGCCGTGGCCTCGGGCACGCTCCGCACGACGTGGCAGCGCGAGGCCAAGACCATCATCTTCTACGCGCTGCCGCTGATCGGCACGTTCATGCTGCAGTACTCGATCAACGTCGTGTCCATCTTCACGGTGGGCCGGATCGGGCGGCTCGAGCTCGGCGCCGTCAGCCTGGCCACCATGACGGCGACCATCACCTGCTACGCGCCGTTCCAGGGGCTCGCGACGTCGCTCGACACGCTCTGCGCGCAGGCGTACGGGTCGGGCCACCGCCACCTCGTGGGGCTGCAGCTGCAGCGCATGACCTTCTTCCTGCTGCTGGCGTTCGTGCCGGTGGCCGTGCTGTGGTTCTTCTCGGACGCCGTGCTGGCGCTCATGATCCCGGAGCCCGAGTCGGCGCGGCTCGTGGGCCAGTACCTCCGCATCCTCATCTTCGGCGGGCCGGCCTTCGCCTGCTTCGAGGGCGGCAAGCGCTTCGTGCAGGCGCAGGGCCTCTTCCAGGCCACGACGTGGGTGCTCGTGGTGACGGCGCCGCTCAACGCCCTCATCAACTGGTTCCTCGTGTGGCACGTCGGGCTCGGCTTCGTGGGCGCGCCCATCGCCGTGGCCATCACGCAGAACCTGCTGCCGCTCTTCCTCTTCCTGTACGTGCGCTTCGTCGACGGCCGCCAGTGCTGGGGCGGCTTCAGCCGGCGCGCCTTCTCCAACTGGGGCGCCATGCTGTGGCTCGCGCTGCCGGGCATGGTCATGATCCAGGCCGAGTACATGGCCTTCGAGATCCTGACCCTCTTCTCCAGCCGCTTCGGCGCCAGCCACCTGGCCGCCCAGAGCGTGCTCGTCACCCTGACCTCCATCAGCTACCAGATCCCCTTCCCCGTGTCCATCGCCGCGTCCACCCGCATCGCCAACCTCATCGGCGCCGGCCTCGTCGACGCCGCCAAGACCACCGGCCGCGTCTCCACCGCCGCCGCCCTCCTCTCCGGCCTCTTCAACCTCGTCCTCTTCGGCTCCCTGCGCTACCACCTGCCGCTGCTGTTCACCGACGACGAGGAGGTTGTCGAGATTGTCGCCTCCGTGCTGCCCGTGTGCGCCGTCATGCTCGTGTTCGACGGCCTCAGCACCGGCGCCCACGGTCTGCTGCGCGGCATCGGCCGTCCGTCCATCGGCGGCTACGCCGGCATCTCCGTGTACTACCTGATCGCCCTGCCCGTGTCGCTGGGGACCGCCTTTGGGCTGGACTGGAAGCTGTCCGGGCTGTGGTTCGGTGTGACCATCGGGCTAGCGCTGTAAGTTTGAACCACCCCCCCCTTCCAACTGCTGACGGGTGAGGCTGACGATGATGGACACAGCGTCTCGATCATTGAGTACACGTTTGTGTATCTCACGGACTGGCACAAGGCCGCCCGGGAAGCGGAGAGGCGGAATGCCGCTGGCTGATTGCCGCGCGGTGCCTGGGATTGATGGGCGAGGACAGCGCGTCTGTTTCGAAACGTTTGGATGATTTCAGACCGTTGCATATAGTCTAGAGTATGTCGGGAAATAGCAGTCAAAAGAGACGTGGTGAGGCTGAAGTTTCACGGACATCCGTTACAAGCTCAAACAGTTTGCCCATGCGAGGTCCGGCCCGTCACCGAACCTACACCGAGTCCACACCGACTTTCCCCGCGGCGCTCACCGATACCGGGGTGCGGCTCTTATCGGGTCAGTCGTCCCGTTCTGTTGCTGCGATAAGCGGCCGTCAGGGGTCCGAGGTCCTGAAAAACGGAAATTGGGGGGCGCCGTTGAACGCGGGGCCAGCTTTTGGCGCTGACCCCTCCTTGACCTTTGCCTCTGACTGTCTCCCCCTTCGCAAGACGACCGCCCCACGGACATCCTTCAGCCCAGGCGCATAAATACTCAACCATTGTTCGCTGATCGCGTGCCCCTGATTCTCCTCCCGATTAGTTTACCTCTGTTCGAACACAAGCCGCCATAATGTCTACCACCACCACCACCACCACGACGTCGGCCGATCCCATCACGGCCGAGTCCATCCTGCGCCTGTTCCCCGACATCGACACCAGCACCGAAGCCCTCTCCGGCCACGATGAGGAGCAGATCCGCCTCATGGACGAGGTCTGCATCGTCCTCGACGAGAACGACCAGCCCATCGGCAACGCCAGCAAGAAAGCCTGTCAGTTGCCCCGCTGCTGCTGCTGCTGCTGCTGCTTTCTGTGTATCGCCTGCTAACGTGCCCCCAGGCCACCTCATGACCAACATCGACAAGGGCCTCCTCCACCGCGCCTTCTCCGTCTTCCTCTTCGACGACCAGAACCGCCTCCTCCTCCAGCAGCGCGCCTCCGAGAAGATCACCTTCCCCGACATGTGGACCAACACCTGCTGCTCCCACCCGCTGGGCATCCCCGGCGAGGGCGGCGCCAACCTCACCGACGCCGTCGCCGGCGTCAAGCGCGCCGCCCAGCGCAAGCTCGAGCACGAGCTCGGCATCCCCATCGACCAGGTCCCCACCGACCTGTTCCGCTTCCTGACCCGCATCCACTACAAGGCGCCCAGCGATGGCAAGTGGGGAGAGCACGAGAGTAGGAGAACCCCCCCCCCCCCCCCCCCCCCCCCCCCCCCCCCCCCCCNCCCCCCCCCTTTTTCCCCCCAATGGCCACACGAGACGGTGGTGCTTTGGAGCAGAATGCTAACGAACACGCGCAGTCGACTACATCCTCTTCATCAAGACCAACGTCACCCTCGACATCAACAAGAACGAGGTCCAGGCCACCCAGTACGTCTCGGCCGACGAGCTGAAGCAGCTCTTCCAGGACCCCAAGCTCGTCTTCACCCCCTGGTTCAAGCTCATCTGCGAGAGCATGCTGTTCGAGTGGTGGTCGCACCTCGACTCCGGCCTGGAGCCCTACATGAACGAGCAGGACATCCGCCGCATGTAGGCGTCGCGTGGCGGACGGGACGAAATATGATGAGACATCAAAAATAGGGGGAGATTGGAGATCGACATGATACACGGAGTTTGTGAGGGGCGCCACGACCATGTGCCTGGAGGTGGAATTTGCTTTTTCTGTTTCTTTCTTTCATCTTATCTTCCTGGTTCCTTGATATCCCCCGTTTTCCCACTTTCAACACATAGCATCTCCCCGGCATCAAAGGTGTCCGGGGAGCAAGCCCGCCACATCGAATCATTGAAACCGTAACGCTTGCCCGGCATGGGCACTTGAGCCTGTTTTCTTGGGTCCTATCAGCACTCAGGTGCCACGCCTGTTGCCTGGTCCCCTTCATCGGGGTAGACACGGTCTTTCAAACGCCATACGACTTTTCCAGGCCGACAGTGGTGTGCCCTAAACCACCCAGTCAGCAGCATAATCATCACAAACGAAAAGTGGACAGCTTGACGATATTAGTGTCTCTTCTGCCTTGGCCTCGTCTGGCCAGAGGAAATGCTAAAGTACAGGCGGGGATGAGATGCCCCAAGTAAGCACAATGCATCAAGACTATCAGCTATCTCAGAACAAAAACATGTTCCGTGATCAAAACCGATGCTACCAATTATTCGCTCACGAACCCACTGTTGAGACCTTCCCTCCGACAGAGAAAACACTGTTATGCTCAAGTCCATGTTCCCTCTACACCAGACATCTCACAGCCTGCGAAGCTTTCTGTACTCTCATAAACACCTCACTGGTGGTTCCTCTTGACGGCCGGGGAGGATTGTGTGCTGATGGTGGCTGTCTTCCCCTTGGCGGGTGTCGTTGTGAGCTGATCGCCGGCCTCGGAGGAAGCTGTCGCAGTCAGGGTGACCTCGGTGGCCAATCTACAGCACCACATTAGTACTCATAGTACGCCCACATGAAGCGGTAGGTTTTGTACTGGGCCTGTCCATGGTCCTGAACACTGCTAGCACCATGACCCTTAGAGGCGGATGTCGAAACATCCTGATCGGTGCTGCGGTCCATCCCTCGAAGACTACGATGGGTAGATGGGCTGGAGCGTCATTGTCAGGGTTCAGTCAAGAGGCGGCAAATCAAGGCAGGCAAACTCACGTGGCAGACGAAGTCGGCACTGACCGCTTCCAGGCGGGCTGGTTGTACATGTTGGGCTGCATGCCGACCAGGGGCGTGCCGTAAGCACCGATGTTGTACTCGTTGGTGCGGAATTGGCGGCGCTCAGCCGTCACTCGCTTGAGCTCCTTCTGCGAAGGAGTGTCAGCGTAGCGGATGTTCATTAGGAGACCCTCGTCGCCGACGCCGATGCCATTGTACTCCTTGATGACCTCATCACAAACGTCGCGCGACTCGAACCTGTTCTGGACGTTAGAGATAGGGGTGGTGGGAAAGTTCACGTGCGCCATACCGAGCGAAGCCAACACCGCGACTGTTACCCATGCTGTCGCGCAAAATCTTGCTCGACAGGATGGTGTAGCCCATGAAGATGGCGCCCAACTCCTGCAACCATGTTAGTAAACAACGAGCGTGCCAAGGAGGGGACTGGCAGACGCACGACCTCGGTCAAAGTCTTTGGGAGGTTCGAAATGTAGAGGTTGGTGGATGCCTCGTCGCCTTCGGCCTTGAGACGAGAGTTAAAGGATTCCTGCAACTGGGTGTCAGAGGCTTCCGCGCAAAGAAGGAGCGGACGACTGACACGAGCAAAGCCGACCTCGTATCCGAGGCGATGGAAGCCACGGATGCACATTTCAGAGTCGCGAGCATCGTAGAACTTGGCGAAGCCAAAGCTGCAGACAAGTTAGAAAATAACACATTCGCGCAAGATGCTGACTGACCCTTTGCAAGCACCAGTCGAGGTGTCAATGATGGCCTTGGAAGTCTCCACGTCTCCAAAGCGAGCCGCATACTGGAAGAGCAGCTCATCATCGGTGGTAGGGTGAAGACCACGGATGTAGACATTGCGGTTGCCAGGAATGCGGTTCTCCAGGCTTTGGTCGAGAGATTTCATCTGGGCAGCCGGAGTGAACACGGCCGGTACAGCCTTGGGGACCGGGGGTTCCTGGCGGAGGAGCTCATCAAGGTTGCGGTCAACCGGGATAGTGATGACGCTATGCTTGACAGCAGGATCAGGAAACACGTTGATGGGACCCAACTGCTGGGGCGATGGTGTGGTGTAGGTCGACCGATCGTGGACGGCAACTCGGGGACCATGATCGTGCTTGGCCATGGTCTGATAGAAGGGCGTGGCAGGGGTTGACTCGTTGGTGGAATAGGAGCCACGTCGGTTCTCCAGTCCAGGGGCCTCACTTTGGCCAGCGCGATTGGTGCGATCCTGGAGAGCACCAGCCCGGCCAGGGGTGAAGGGCATCATGGGGTAAGGGGCATAAGACCCAACCTGTCCGCCGACGGGAGCAAGGTGGTAGGCACCAGCATGGCCGTAAGGGTTGCCATGTCCTAGATGGTCCATACCCATGTGTCCGGCGGCGATGGGGGCCAGCATGTAGGGGCCCTCCTGGTTCTGGGGAATCATGAAGGGCATGCCGGGGCTCATCTGACCCATTGAGGGGTGGCTGAGGGTCATGCCCTGGAACTGGCTCATGACGCTATTGACTGGGTCCGAGGCCATATTCTCGCCATACTGGTGAGCATGGCCGGCAGGGTAGGTGGTCGCATTCTTGGGGTCCATGGCAGGCGCCTGGTAAGACATGGTGCGACTGCCTCGAAAATATACGTTAGCAAGCTTCAGCGGTGAGTGTCAAAGAAAGACGAGGTTGACGATGACCCCAACAGTCGCGATGCGTGCAGAAGAAGAATGCGGTAAGGGTCAGGGCACAATGCTCACCTCGGGAAACAATCGAAGGGAGTTGCCACGTGTGAAAGTGTCGATTGTTCGACGTCTATTACGTTGAATAACAGTCAGCTCGTTGCCGCGGTTGTCAAACAGAATAATCCAACCATGGTTGTGGCCGGCTCGAGCTAGAAAGCAAGGGGCTAAGGGCTGTGACGACGGAGCAGATATGCAAGCCAAGCAACAGATAAAGACCTGTGTTTGATACACGAGGACACAGCAGGGGGAGAGATGGGTGAAGGAGAGTGCGAGGTCATTCCTATCAGGCGGAGGGGAGAGTGCCAAAACTTGCCTCCCAGGGTCTCGCAAGAGTGGTCTGTTCGGTGGTCGTCTGAGGGAGAGGTCGAAAGTTGCTACCAAAGACTCTGTGATGAAGCGAGTGATCAGTAAAAAGATAGAACGAGCTATCGGAGGAGCAATTGGGTCGAAGAGAATGGTCTGGAGAGCGAGAGAAGATTGTGGTTTGTGGTGATGCTGTGGGAGGAGGAGGAGGGAGAAGAGGAAGAAGACAGGCAGCGGGGTCCAGAAGAGAACAGTGAGAGACCGGAAGGCTGTGTTGGGGGGTAGATGTGGGAAAGACGCACCCAAAGGACTTCTATCGAGGGCGTATCTGGTTCCAACCAAAGCAGAGTGTGGCAACGGCGATGGGGGTTGCAAATGAGGTTGAGGCAGGCGAGACGTAACGATGTCTTTGGCTAGAAGGGATTGAGGACTGCAAGAGGAGGGTGAAGTGCTGTCTCCCGCCGTTACTGCTGTCGAGGAGAGCGGAGAGGAGAAAGTTGATGATGATGATGATGTAAAAGAATAAGGGCCAAAATGGGCGTGGGGAGACGAAGAGACGAGATACAAGCAGAAGCAAGATCGATGGCGTGTGGCGTAGGCTGCGCAGAGGCAGGAGAGGTTGCTCGCACTAAGAAAGAGGCCCTGGTAGTCTTTCCCCAGGGCAGAGTTGAATATCCACGGCACGCCTCTGCAATGTCGGGCTTTCCTTCCCTAGGTGTCGCGGGCCCAGGTATTCACAGCGTCCAATGACGAACGTCAGGCAACTCAGCAGTCACTGCCTTGACAGGTGTTTGGACAGTCGGTAAGAACGACAATCACGTTTCACTCCTGCTTGGGGTTGTTGATGCTTCCTTCCCTTAGGTTTCCACAACCGCTGCCGTGCAAATTCACAGCTGGAAGTGCCGATAAATAATGACGAAAGAGACTCGACTCGAAGAAAAGAGCTAGATGCTGCCTGCGTTCCAGCACGCTATATGTGGTCAGTCTATCTCCATGCTGTGAGTAGCTTGCGTCCACAAGGGGATGTGGTGGGAAGGATGGGTGTGTAGCATACTCGTCAAGGTCTTTGCGAAGATGTTTCCGCTGACGAAGCTGCGCAGAAAAAGACAAGGAATGTCTTGCTGCTTGGCGATATCGACCGTGCTGTTGTATCGAACGAAACGAGGCGAGCCGTGACGGAGGAGTCTTCGAGTTGGAAAACAAGAATGTGACCCTTTTCAGGAAATCCGACGACGGTCTCTAGCCTGGCTGCCTTTTTGAACCACAGTTGCAGTTACGACAGCACGAACGCTGATTTCTGCGTCAGTTTGCCTGGAGGTGTTGAAGGAGATCTTTGTCAGGTCAATGTACAAACCCTTCTCTTCCAGCCAAGGATGCGGGCTCCCAGTCGACAGCTGCCGGAACGATGCAACCCTTTCACACCAAGAACTGGTCTTAAGAATACTTCTCAGCAAGTCAAAACAAAACGCCGGGACAAGTAGTGATGTGTCACAAAACCATCTCTTGGATCAGAGCAGAAAACCGGTCAGGGGTGGGAGGGGGGTATTGAGGTGAAGGGGGGGCACATGTGGTATCTTTAAGGGGGTCGACACGAGGATGGCATGCATCGCTGGCATGGCATGCCACGCGCAGCCGAGCGATCGACCTCATTGACCTAACCCTACAGTCGAGGGGGCTCTTCCTTTTCTTCCTCGCTTTCTTCTGCGGCCTGAGACAGGGGAAACATTCGGAAAACGGAAAACGGTTCTGGGGCTGGCTGATGAAAAACCACCGCATAGGCACCCTAGCCCCTGCAGGTAGCGATGACCAGGTGGCCGGCAAGTCTGGCTGACGGCAACTGGTAAGGTGTTTCGTCGTGGCGGGCCTTTGTCGTTTCCATCTTCGAGGGGTACTTCTCAATCATCCCCTGGACATAACTGGGGTCGGCACGCCCGGCGCACATCCGCGTCGATGCCCGAACAACACTAGTCGCAAGGTGTGGGTGCACATACAGTGGATCATGATGGCTTCGAACCTCGTCAGGCAAATAACCGTGGCTGAGAGAGACGGGCACCGGCCACTTGGTCAGGAGCGGCAGCGCAAGCACTCGGCAAAGATTGGCAGGCTCTGTGCTCTCTATGGACGGTACAGAGATTGAACTGCACCTCGCCTGATGCAGGAGGGCCAAGTCTCTTCCTCCCGATGCGGGCCGTGTCGCCTCAGGAAAAGGACGCGTTGTCGAATCCCCCTACCCTCTCCAGGGCGATGCCCAAAGAAGTGCCCGTAGTCCCCGGTCCCCTGTGTGTTGTGCTTCTCAAGGTCTCAAGACAGCGACCGGGAAGGAGAGATCAGAGTTCACGGCAGGGCAAGGAGGTGTGCAGAAGGAAGGGGGATTGGCTGACGCTCAGTTTGGGGAGACGAAAAAGCAACGAGGCGGCCGAGATGGAGGGTCAGATCCGTGCCGTAATGTTGATGGAGGAGACAACCATCTGCACGGCGTCCCCTGACCGGGCATTGATCGGTGCGACAATCAAATCTTGCCACAGGCTGCCAGCTCTTGTGGTGGCTGTCTGGCGAAGTTGACATGGTTCATTGTTGAGGGCACAGTGAGGTTACAAGAGACTTTGGAGGCTGAAGAGATCTGATCGAGCATCGGATTTGGTACCCTGGCTGGCGCTCCACCTCCACATTTCTTCTCGATCCGACCTCAGCGGCACACGAGCATGGGTCTGGCAACGATCCGGGCACAAGACAAATGACCGATGGATCGACGTGCAACGTTGTTCCTTTGTGAGCAAACGGCGATGACGACTAATATCTTGGAGTGTCTGCTACCCGCGCCTCGAGGGCTGAGGTTGGACAATAGGCCTGGAGGGAGGTCCGTCGAGCACAAATGACGCAAAATACGACCTGTCAACTTGGCCCAACTGCAGCCATTATCCCCCGTGGCGCATCGCAAGGCGCTTGCGCCGCGTCGACATTCACTGAATAGGCGGTAAAGCCGGCCAGCAAGCGCATGACCCCTCATCAACGAGGCCATCTCGTCTCGCATTGGCAGCAGGCTCGGGTCATTGCACACACCCAAGAGGAGACCCAGATGGCGGTGGACATGGGCTCGAGGATGATCTTGCAGCCTGCAATGACCGACGGATCGATGATAGGTCGCCGGGGAGCAAACGCGGCATGGTCCGCAAAGGCCGCTCTCCCAGCATTTCATCTTGATTGCTCCGTCCCAGAATCCAGGCTTTCGGCTGAAAGTTGTATACTAATCAGTCGCCAATCTGCGTCGGTTAACCGACACCCACCAAGGCTCGTCGTCGACGTGGTCATTTCTGACGAAGACGGAAGAGGGTCCGCCGTTGCTACCCGGGCGGCGGTGCGAAAGCGAGTGCCTGTACTCTGGGGGCTGGTTCTGGCTCAACAGTTTCTTCACCGGTCGAAGAGGATGAGACAATGCTGCATCTCATATGGGAAGAGCCTTATTGGGCTGACAACGTCCTCTCCTTCCCCGCCCCTAGCTCTCCCTTACATGTGCTCTCCGCCAGCCGGAATGGATGACTGACGTATCATTATGATCCCACCTCGAGGCGTCATGATTCTGCAGAACATGAGCGACAGCAGGAACCAGCGGTGTCCAAGATCTACCTCGTCGCAGTCCAAGCTAGCTTAAGACGGGGCACCCCGGTGCCATGGCCTCACCCGCAGTGGCCGGCATGGATCAGCATCACGGGCATGGTGACATCCACAGAGATGGGTCATTGGGACCTTCCGTCTTCAGCAAAGGCTGCAAAGCAGGACGCATGCCCGAACGGCGAACAAGACGACCGCCAGGTCCAGATCACCCACACTGCATACCTTCTCAAACACAGTCCGCGTCTCCCACCGCCATCGAGGCCGTGTGACATGTCACATGTCACGGTTTCCAGCCTGTCAGCTCAGCTGCGCACCAGCCGGGCACCCGTGCTACGCGAGATCTGGGTCTCGATCCTATCGGACCCAGAGTGACGGTGGCAGAAGCTGGCCGTTGCCTCGGTGTGCCGAGCGGAGGTGGCGAGGACCGAAGCTCGAATGAGATGCTGCATCACCCAGGCACAGCAGATCGACCACCTAATTTAAGAGAAAGTAGGACGAAGGAGGCTAGCTCAGAGGCACACAAAAGGGACTCGGGCGCAAGAAACGCAAAATGCAAATTCAAATCTATCATTGTATGAACATCCCGCACCCTTGCTACATGTGAACGAGGAAAGCCAAATGCACGCGGACCGCGAAAGCCTTTGCCAGCCATCATTAGCCCATGGGATGGAACCTCCCCCTCAGGGAGGGGAACCAACCGACCACCCATCCGTCTGTCCGCGCCCCTCCTCCCGTTGTCGTCTACGTCAGGTATGCGACAGATGGACACCCGCACCGGCCATGCTAAAACACCCACCCACGCGGGAAAAAATGCCCAATCGCTCGCCTGTCGCGCCGAAATCTAAGACCAGACATCCTCCTGCCCATTGTTAGCATGTCCACGTGCCGTTTCACACCATGCTCTCTCTCCCTGCCTCGAGACCCGACGGCGAGGGACAGGGGGGGAAGGGGAGGGAGAAGACATACCTGGTACTGATTCGCCGCGCGCATGTTCTTGACAATCTCCTCGCCCTTGGCCTCGGACAGACCGCGCTGCTCGGCGATGATCTGGCCGAGGAACGTGTTGACCTCGCGCGCCATGTTGGCGGCGTCGCCGCAGACGTAGAAGTAGGCCTTCTGCTGGAGCAGCTCGTTGACCTGCTTGGCGCGCTCGCGGAGGCGGTGCTGGACGTAGACCTTCTTGGGGCCCTCGCGGGAGAAGGCCGTGATGAGCTCGAAGCTGTCGCCGAGGGACTTCTTGTAGGACTTGTCATTGTCAGCACGGTCAATTCATCGAACGCGAAGTCGGACATATCCGAACAGAGAGAGAACAAGGGGTGGGGTACCTCGAACTCCTCCTTGTAGACAAAGTCCTCGGTAGACTTGCGGCAGCCGAAGAAGAGTAATGTCGGGCCAACAGTGGCGCCATCCTCGGCTTGCTTGGCGCGCTCCTGGACGAACGCGCGGAAGGGCGCGACGCCGGTGCCGGGACCGACCATGATGACGGGGCGCGAGGGGTCGGAGGGGAGCTTGAAGTTGGAGTGACGGACGTGGACGGGGACGTGGATGCCGTCGTACTTGTTGCGGGGGCCGGTGATCTCGTACGTCTGGCCGTAGGCCTCGGGAGCGGGGTCGCCGTTCTGCTTCTGCTTGAGGGCGTAGAGGTAGTTGGTGGCGACGCCGCGGAAGGGATCCTCCTCACGACCGGGGATGGCCTGGCGCTCGACGACGGCGGTGATGGAGATCTTCTTGGGCTGGACGAGGGACGAGGAGGAGATGGAGTAGTACCGGGGCTGGAGCTTGGTGATGCCCTCGATCCATGCGGAGAAGGGAATGTTAGTCCAGGGGGCGCCACCGCTGACGGAAGAGAGGAAGCGGGAGATGTTGTAGTAGTGGGCGCCAGTCTTCTCGTGGAAGTAGTCCTTATCCCCACCGAGCCTCGTCATCTCGGCGCGAGTGGCATCGTTGGGGGCGAAGGCGGCGAGCGTAGAGACGAACTGGCGGGACACGGGAGCGCCGATCTCGAGGTGGTAGCGGACGATAGCGTCGTAGGTGGTCGGAGTCGGGAAGGGAACCTTGGCGGTGGGCTCGAGAGCCTTGACGCTGATGACGGAGTGGCGCTTGTCCTTGAGGCCGATGACATCCAGGAAGAGATCGACCTCGTGGCCGGGGTTGGTGGGCCAGATGGCGATGTGGTCGCCTGTCTGGTAGGAGAGGTTGGAGCCACTGACGTCGACCTCGACGTGCAGGCAGTTGCGGTCCTTGACGGTGAAGAGCTCCTTGGACTCGGCGATAGGTGCGATGTAGGGGTTGTGCGAGTTGAAGGGACCCTTGGCGGTGCCCTCGAGGTGCATCTTGTTGGGCTCGCCGAGGTAGACTTCGGGGGACTCTGGGGTCAGGCCTTCGCGCTCGGTAATGCCGAAGATGGGCTCGTACACAGCCTCACGCTCCTCAAGTCCCATCTTCTCAGCCAGGGCAGTCCACATGGGGTCCTTCCAGGCGAGAAAGTCCTCCTCCATGGTGCCAGCGCCATCGTCGCCCTCGCCGGCCTCGCCGATGCGGTGCGCGCCCATCTTCTCGAGCGCCTTGGTGACGTTGCGGACCATGGAGTTGTAATGTTCGTACGTGTTGTTACCGAGGCCGAAGGCGACAAAGTTGAGGTTCTCGAGGGGAGGGTCGTTCGCGTCGTTGAAGGAGACGTCGTCGCCGGTGATAAACTCGTAGAATTCGACGGCGTTATCGGTGGGCTCACCCTCGCCGTAGGTGGCCAGGACGAACATGACGATCTTGTCAGAGGGCACGGCGTCGAGGTTATCAAAGTCGTAATCCTCCAGATCGGCGACCATGGTCTCGAGACCGTATCGGGACTTGCCCTCCTTGGCGAGACGGGAGGCGTAGTCCTCGGCGGTACCGGTCTGAGAGCCGTAGAAAATGACACAGTTCTTTCCGGACTCGTCCATCTTCTCGATGATGTTGCGCGTCTTGCCGGCCTTGGGGCCGCTGCCGCTGGCGAAGCCATTGGCGTAGGGGTCCTTCTCGACGCCCCAGTACTTGCCCTTGGTGAAATAGGCGACGGTGCCGAGGAGGATGACGGACAGGACGACGACGTCCAGAGTGTCGAGTTCCGCCATGTTGAGGGAGGGGTCGCGCCGACCGTGGGTGGTTCGGTAGTGGTGTTGAGGGGCACTCGGCTGGAGACGGCTGAAAGGCGCTGTTGAAATGGGCGGCGATGATTCAAAAGGTTCGATCGCGTCGTCAAGGAGACTCGGACAGACAAACTGACAGGACGAGGCGACAGCGGTGGTCGTCGTGAGGCGAGCGTCCGAAAGCGAAAGGCTCAGGGAGATCGGTTCGGCCTGCGAAGGGGTTCACGTGTCGTCAGCGAAAGGAAGCCCAAGTGTGCTGTGGACTACCGAGATCTGGCCCGAGCCAGTGGCTAAGGGTTTTCCCCCGCCGACCCAAGTCAGGCATGGTATGGTGTGGTCGGGCGCTCGGGGCCGGACACCGGCTTTCTGGACCCGCGTTGATTCCATGTCGGGTCGGCTCTTCGCTCGGGTCTTGCCTTTTGAGACAAGAGGGGAAGGGGAGTCTTACCCAGATGCCCTACTCGTGCTTTTCGGCTTTTCTGTCCAGTACGGGAGCAAAGCAAGAGAAGGAATGTTTCTCGGTTCGAATATGCCGCTTAAAAAACATAGACCAAGCGTAAGCTCGTTCGATCCGCAGATGATAAGCACACAGAAAGCGACAGCTGCCTATGCTCACGAGATACCAAACGTCAGCCCACTCGAAGAAAAAAAAACCCCCCGTTGCTCGAGATGCTACGTGTACCCCTGTGGCAGTTGCCGCTTCTTGAACTTGGAAGGAAGATTGCGTATTTGACGTGCAGCAGAAGGCTTGTTATCTGATGCATCGGGGTGATTGGAGTAGTGTTAGCAGGTACTTGCTCAACCCGAATACGAGGGCGTAACTTCTATGTGGGCTGGCGTGGCTTCAAGTAACCGGCTATCCTCAGCAGTTCTTCTGACATCCGTCCACCTCGGTTCATTCAACGCCACCCCTTATTCATTGCTCGCCTCTTGCTATGCGTTTAGTTCTTTGAAGCCTATACACATTGCTTTAAACAAGTGTTTTCCATCTTCTACCTAAGGTAGGGTATCGATCACTACTCAGGTCATGCCGCCCTTCAATCGCCGTTGCCGTGTCTTCCCTCTCCGCACCGACACGGGCATGATGCCCCAAAAGTGCCAGCTAAGGGGCAAAGCCGTCTGATCTGGTCCAACCATGAAGGGAAACAACGAGTCCCAAACTTGTGTTCTCCTGTCGAAACAGACAAGCAAACGCTCCTACATGTCATCTGCACGCCACCACAAGGTTGCCCGTTGGGGCACGCCGATGACTCCCTCCGCCAGTACGGCAGGAGCTTCGGAACCCCGGGCGCCTCGGAAAATTGTCGACGACGATCTCGGAGGTAATCTTGGGTGCCCGCAGGCAATCAATCACCCGGCCATATTCAGTCAATCTCCCGACATCAATGTCGGCCGCCTATCATTCCGAGCACGGCCAAGAGAGGCAGAGAGGAAACGGACGGAAAGGAGCCAAGTTCGCAATGCTCGGCAGATGCGTTTCCGACGAGTTCCGTCAGGCCCCCAGTCGGCCGAATGACCATCGCCATCAAAAGGTAGTCTTGACCGCACTAGTGGTGTCGATAGTGTCTTTGCTATAACCGGGCGGTACCCAGCTGCTTCCTCTCAAGAGTCGAAGCGCTCGACGATGCGATTGACCCTGGACTGGGGACCTTGAATCTCGGGACCCTGGACTTTGAAAGACACATCACATTCGTCATCAGGTGCCGGACATGACGGTCGATCCTTCTCCCATAGGCCACCATGGCAGCTCTCGTGACGCCAGTAGATCAAGATGGGTGAGCTGGCCGCATAAGACACTTTGCAATATCAAGCGAATCCAAGCACGGGACACAGCACAAAGCACAGCACAAGGCCGTCGCGTGGTGTGCACTCCAAGGATTCACGGACGAGGATTCGGTCGTGGTGTGCTGCCCCCGCCAACATCGGCACCAATGACGACGGCCCGCACGCTGGCAGGTGTCGTGCGCAAGGGGCAGAAAAGTCAGGGACCTGGCCAATGAAGCCGTGCACGCCGGGCAGACCCCTGGACGTGCCCCCCCATTCCCCTCCAAAGGCCCAAAGACTCCCCAGGGGCACCCCGTCCAGGCAAGGCCACAGCGCATCCATTGGCATCCACGGGCACCCGCCGGGACCCCATCGCGACCCCATGGCCGTGCTGCTAGGCCTGCTTTAGGGCACCAAGAACGCCAATAGACTGCCCAAGTCGTCCGTGCCGGTGGCCCTTGCAGCACTTGCCAGCCCGCAAAGGCAACCCTTACAGCTATCGAAAATCCAATTGGACGTGGGTGATCGACGTCGCAGGCACCCGGAGGCTGGGCCCGACGTGGACTGGGCCTGACCTGACCCGACCGACCTCCATCCATTTTCCTTCATTCGTTCATTCGTTCAACCAACCGTCATCAATTGGCCTTGATTGCTCTGGACTCCTCCTCCACAAGACCTCCTTCGTCCCATTCCCATCACATACCACCGCCGTCTCGTCTGCCCGACTCAACCACGCAGCCTAGGCCAAACACGACACATTCATTGCCGTCGACTGGAGGCCGTGATGATACACCATCTTCACATGTCGTAAGACGGACCATGGCCCTTGGTCCTATCCGACAATGGGTTAGTTTAGTTTACCCTTCCTCCTGTCACAGGTCCCAGGTCTTAGGTCCACTGCATCAGCTTCGCCTCCGACGGCTTCCTGCTGGCCTGGCCCACGACCATCTGTGCGCCGTCAAACGTCTTGCGCTTCCACCCTCCGCCTGCCCTACTCCCCCCTTCCCCTCCATCTGCCCGCAGCGTTCCGCGTTTCACCAGGAAGGCGAGCGAGAGAGGGACACACACCAGCAGAGACCTTCCGATGCCCAGCTTCCTTGGCCTTGCTTGACCATCCTTGACTGACAACTTCTCAAACCGCGTAGTAGCTCCGTCCCAGACGCTGCCCGACCATCTCCAGGATCCGCTGAAGTTCTCACCTCGCTCCGTGACGACCCTCGACGAGGAAGACGAGGAACGCGAAGACTCCGTCATCGACTGGGAGCGTACCGTGAGGCCCGTCGCCTTTCCCCTCGAACTCCCCGGCAACGTCGCCCGCTCCGTCGCTCACTCGCGCGAATCCTCCCTCGAGAAGCTCGCCGGTCCACCACCCTCCCTTTCCTCGCCTCGGCTTCCGCACTCCCACAATCACTCCCAATCCCATAGCGCACACCGCGTCGGCGACCCCAAGAGCGCCACGTATGGCCACCACCGTCAAACCTCTATCGTACACGGCATTCAACACTCTCGAAATGGAAGCCTCGCCAGTTCTTCTTCCAGTCCCCTCAGTCCGCAGATAATTGCTGCAGCCGGCGCTAGCCTCTCCGCCGCCGCCGCCGACAGACCAGACATGTATGCTGTGGCACGGCAAGAGGCAGACGGCCCTGCGTCTGCTGTAGGGCCGGGGCCTGCATCTGCCTCTTCTCGCCCACCCACCGCCCTGTCTGGCACCACGCAAGGCTCCGGCAGGGCATCGCCTGCGGCCACCGACAACTCCAACCAGAGAAAGCTCGAACGCATGCACAGCAAGACCAGGCGCGATGGCACCCACCACCATACCCACTCGTCGAGGCACCATAAGGAGGACCAGCAGAAGACCGTCGGCGAGTACGCCTTGCACGTGCTCTTCACACAGGTTGGTCCCCTACCTCCGCTTGACCCTCTGACTCTGGATCTCCAACCCTGCTCAGGTCTGATGCTAACGTGATCGCCAGTTCATCGCCCAGGCCGAGGAGAAGCTCAACGATTGCATCACCGTACCATTCGAGCCCGAGCCACAGGTCGAGCTGGTGTGCGGCCCTGGCGTTGACACCACCTTCGACCAAATTATCGCCGCGCTGGGTCACATCGCACGACCCAGACCCAAACCCCTGATCGACTCCATCATGCTGTGGAGGAAGAGCAAGAGCGATGCTGCCAATGATGCCCGAAGCCAGCTGCAGCAGTCCAAGGGGCCGACATCTCTACAGCGCAGGAACACCGAGCCGCTGCAGCCCCTATCCGCTGGGAGCGGCGGATCGGCCACCGACAACCCATTGACGAGCCCCGGAGCTTCCATGGCTGCCAAGCAGGAGTTTGTGGCGCACGCCGAACGTCGTTCCACCGTCTCGATCTACATCCTGTGTCGGGTCCTGCTGCAGGTCATCAGCCAAACGAGCCTGCCGTTGTTGACGCCTGAGATGGAGGAAAAGCTGGAAGGCATCATCTTTGGCCAGCTGAAGATCGCCGACACCGACCAGCTTGTCATGAGCCCGCTGAAACTCGCCAACTGGAACCTCTTTGCCCAGCTGCTTGGCGGCATGAGCGATATCAACTTCAAGGGAGTGGCAGACAGGTTTCTAGGCGACATAGACCGCTCCCTCCAGGAACTGGCCGCCAAAAGCGCCATGACGCAGGCCGGCCGCGATGCCGAGGGGAAGATCGAACTGGTTCTGGGCGGCATGAAGCATTTGAAGATCAAGATTGCGCCAGCAGAGGCGTGGGAGCACTCATGCGACTTCCTGATCAAGCTGGGGCGGCTTTTTAACCGATCTCACGGGCAGAAGGTGAAGACTGCTTTCTGCCAAGTTCTCGAGGTTCTCTTGCTGCCTATCGCAGCCAAGGCTAGTACCAACGAGCTCTCCCATCCGAAGTGGGCTGAAGTGCTCGCCGCCATCGGCCCGCGACCCGCTCAGATGTCCTTGAAGCCGCGGCACTGGACCTTCGCCTTCCCCCTGACCGCGACCATGCTGTCTGTCTCTACGCCAGAAACCTTCGCTGCTCAATGGATGCAGTTGGTCTTGCCCCTGCAAGCCAAGGTCAAAGACCGGCTCGCTCGACCATTGTGTCTGCAGGTGGTCTCGAGGCTCGTGTGGGCCTATCTCTACAGGACCAACGACACCCCAGCTAACGCCGCGCGCAAGCTTGACGAGGTGATGAAGCTTGTTCTTCCAACCACCAGGCGCAGTTTGATTGCATCCGACACCTCGGTAGTTGATCCGTTGCTTCAGATCATTCGAATTGTCGGCTTCAAATATCCCGAATACTGCTTCAAACACATTATATTCCCACTCGTCAACGCCGACCTCTTCCTGTCAAACCGAGAGGCCAAGGTTGAGCAGTTGGACCCTGACCGAATCGTCATCGGTATTCGGGCCTTCATGGTCATCATGTCTGACCTAGAAAAGGGGTCGCAGGGCCGACCTCCCTTCCCCGTGTCGTACGTGCCGCCACCGAACCCCGAGCGCATGCCCATGTCGCCCTCCGTTTCTTCGCCGCAGCAGGGGCCGTTGGCCAGCCCTGCACTTCCCTTGTCAGAAAGTGAGGAGCTCCTACGGCCTGTTGATGCAAGTGTCCTGAGTGAAGGGGCTCGGGACTACTACCACCGGTTTTCCGAGGTCCTTGGTAAAATCACCATACACTGCGACAACACTTTTGGAGGCCAGGCCACCCTGGACGAGAAGTTCAGCAGTCCCGGTCCGAAGACTCCGATTGCCGAAACCTTTACCTTCTCCAGGCGCGACGATCATCAAACGGCGTCCGACTCAAAACAGCCATTCTATGAACTGTTGCACGTCGCCGTTCAGGCACTGCCCCGTTGCCTTTCCACGGACATACCATTCAACTCCCTCATTAACCTGCTCTGCACCGGCACCGCCCATGTGCAATACAATATCGCCCAGTCATCGGCGCGGTCACTGAAGGCCATTGCTCGACAATCCCATGCACAACAGGTGATTATGGGGTTTGCCCGCTTCATCTTTAACTTCGACGATCGGTACTCGACAATGTCTGATGGCGGCATGCTTGGCCCCGGCCACATCGAAAGTACCCTACGGCTGTACATCGAACTGCTTCAGATCTGGATCGAGGAGATTAGGCACAAGACACGAGAGGCATCCGTCGAGCAACCCGACGCGAATGACATGCGAGGAGCCAAACTGGACATATCTAGTATATGGGCCGAGGTCGACCAGGCGGAGGCCCATGGGCTCTTCTTCCTCTGCTCTCAGTCACGCAGGGTTCGGTACTTTGCAATTATGGTTCTGCGACTGATCAACGACTTCGACGAGGCACTTGGCAAGAGTAAATCTGAAGACAATGACACGCTGAGAGTAATCGACATTTTGGAAAACGACTCGATGCAAGTAATGAACTTCAAAGACGAACACCTTTCAGTTGCAGAACGGAGCAGGCTGCAGAGGGGAATACAAAACAGTAACAGTCGGGGTGCCCTGGTTGAACTTTGCACCAGCGATGTGTCGTACGACACGACACTCTGGTTCAAGCTCTTCCCCAACCTTATCCGCATCGCCTATGAGAAGTGCCCCTTCACGGTCACGATCGGCCGTGACCTGATATGCAACCGGATTCTGCAGATGTACAAGGGTATCACTGTGCTGTCTGAGCCCTCCAGGGGCCTCTACTATGGAAACGACACAGGGAGCGGTCGGCTGACAAGCCGGACGCCAACCACGCAGCCAGAGGTTTTGATTGAGCAGTGGAAGCTGTACCTCATCTTCGCCTGTACCACGCTGGCCGATACGGGAAACCAAATGACCAGCCCCTCACAGGCGGCACAGCATAATCGGAAGACATCCAAGCCGAACGCGGCGGACAAGATTGTTTCAGCCCGACTACTTTTCAAGTACCTCATACCCCTTCTCTCGGCATCTTCCGCTTCGGTTCGCGATGCTGTGGTCCTTGCCATGGGCTCCATCAATAAACACATCTATCGACCCCTGCTTGAGGAGCTTGCAGGCCAGGCGTCCCGCTGCAACGATGAGGCCCGCGCCAGGATTCACCAGCGCACCAACAGCAGCCCGCGACGCAACAGGAAGATGGACCTCCTGCGTACCGAGATCACACATATTTACAAACTCACGTCGCACTTTCTTAAAGACCCCGACGTTTACGAAGACGAGTGGGTTCTAAACAACCTCGTCAACTATACCAGAGACCTGAAGCTCTTCCTCATGGATGGCGAAGTTCAAATGGACTGGGAGTTCCAAAAGCTGCGTCGGCATTACTGTGGCCTCGTGGAAGAGCTCTTCGAGGGCATCAACAGGACACAAGACCCCTCTAGGTGGATGACTTTTGAGTCGAGGAAGTCTGCCTTTTCGCTCATGGAAGACTGGTGTGGTTTCTCGCCGAACCAGAACCAGATCCGGGTTAGGGAAGACACTATGAGACAGTCTCTGATCGAGCAGCAATCGCACGGAGAGCGAGGTACCGTCACCGCGGCCATGGAAATCGAAAAGCGCAATCTCCGCACCGCCGCTCTCAGCGCTATGGCCGCACTCTGTGGCGGTCCTATGAGTATCACCACGGAGAGTGGCGCGACGCTACAATTCGATCTGCGACGGATGCTTGCCTGGATTGAAGCCATCTTCAACTCTGGCAGCGATCGCATGAATGTCATCGGTCGCCGGGCGTTGCAGAACCTTATCACGCACAACCAGGAGTACCCCTATCTTCTCGAGCAGGGATGTATTGCCCGGTGCTACTTGTCGGATGTACCGAAGGTCCTCGAGAGCTACTTTGCAGTGGTCACTCAGGTTCTCCTGGAGTACCCCGACTATCCTTCTCCCTTCTGGAAGCTACTCGGCTTGTGTCTCTTCACGCTCGGTAACGATGAGAGCGAGATCAGATCCAAGTCTGCGCGTGTGCTTCGGGCCTTGGAAGAGCGGCAGCAGCCCGCTCGGAGCTCCAAGATTCAGGACTACGACATAAGCATATCCGACAAGACAAAGGCGGTGTACAAGAACGCACAATTCGAGATTTCTAAGCGCTTGTCGAAGCAACACACCGAGCTGGCCTTCCATATCTTTTCAGAGTTCACTCTCTATTTCAAAGATCTGCAGCCCGCCTCACAGCGCAACGTCGTTGCAGTCATCCTCCCCTGGATCCAGTCGATAGAACTGAAGGTGGATCCTAATGGAGGCCCGATCGCCGAATCGTACGTTCTGCTGGCCAATCTACTCGAAATCACGATCAAGTCAAGCGGCGCCTTGCACAATGAAGTGCAGGCTCTTTGGCAAGCCCTCGCTACGGGCCCATACCCTGGCAACGTTCGGTTGATCCTCGACTTCATCATCTCTCTGTGCCTCGAACGACGGGAACAGAACTTTGTGGAATATGCGAAGCAGATTGTCGTTTTCCTGGCGAGCACCACGAGCACGCCCGGTATCAAGGTTGTCGAGTTTCTGCTCCTGCAGATTACTCCCAAAGCCATGGTGCCCAACGAAAAAAAGGAGGTTGCTCCCCCACCGCCCGACATTGTCCAGCTGCCCTACTGCGCAGACCTGGGAGAGGCTCTACCGATCGGTACGAAGCAGGCTGGCTTCTCCCTGGGCCAGCTTTCTCTCATATTGCTGGTTGACCTCATGGTTTCGCCGATTCAGCTGACGCCCGATAATGTGCCGGTCCTTCTCCAAGTTGTCACTGTTCTTTGGGATCATTACACCCCTCTGGTGCAGGAGCAGGCTCGGGAAATGCTCATTCACCTGATCCACGAGCTCGTCATCTCCCAACTCGACGAGCAGACACCCGCCAGCTCCAGGCAAGCGATCGAGAACATGATCGACCTTATCCGCCAGCACGACCGCTCTGTCGTGTGGGGTTACGAGGATAGCAACGGGAAGGCCGAGACTCACGACAACAAGGTCCCCGCAAGCATGGAGTATTTGACGAATGAAGTGGTTAAGACGTTCGAAATCACGTATCCAGGCATCAAGGAGCAGTGGGGCCGTTTGTCGTTGACCTGGGCTACCTCTTGCCCGGTGCGACACCTCGCCTGCCGATCTTTCCAAATATTCCGCTGCGTCCTGACATCCCTGGACCAGTTCATGCTAGGCGACATGCTTGCCCGGCTGTCTAACACCATCGCGGATGAGGATTCGGAGATCCAGACATTTTCCATGGAAATTCTGACAACTCTGAAGACGCTCATCGCCAAACTTGACGCCGACAAGTTGCTCACGTTCCCGCAGCTCTTCTGGACAACGTGTGCGTGCCTTGAATCGATCAATGAGCGCGAATTCCTAGAGGCCGTGGAGATGCTGGATGAGTTCTTAACCAAGATCGACTTCCAGTCGCCCAATGTGCGAAGACTGCTGTCTGACGGGCAGCCTTCACGATGGGACGGCTCCTTCGAGGGCTTGCAGGCCCTGCTCTACAAGGGGCTCAGGTCATCAGTGTGCATGGACACGACACTCAACATCATGACGAAGCTCGTCCAGCTGCCCAGTGACAACCTAGTGGGCGATGACAGCCGGCTGTTCTACGTCATTCTGGCATACTTCCCCATGATGCTTCACGAGATGGAGCAGGAGACGCCGAGTGCGCAGTGTCTCCAGGCTGTCGAGGTTCTCTGCACCGTCGCAGAAGATCAAGGATACGGCAACATTGCAGAGGTCCTCGAGGACTACATCGCCTTCAAGCACCACATCGATACCCGGGATTTCCAGGTCCAACTATTCGGCGCGCTGCGAGACCACTTCCTGCCCAAGTTGGAGTTCAACATGGTTGTGTTCCTCATGGGTCTGCTCACCAATTCTATCCCGTGGGTCAAGATCAAGACGATGAGCATCCTAACCACCGTCATCCCCGAAATTGACATGCGAAGACCGGAGCTGGCAGGGCATGGTTCCGACCTGATCTCTCCTCTTTTGCGTCTTCTGCAGACTGATTACTGCATGGAAGCGCTTGAGGTCTTGGACAACATCATGACCATGTCAGGGAGTGCCATGGACAACCAACACCTGCGAATGAGCATGACGCGGTCAACATCGAAGACAGTTCGCAAGGAGTACGGTCGAATGCAGAGCTTGTTCGGGATTCCAGAAGCATCTGGCTGGGCGATCCCGGTCCCGGCCAAGAAGACGGACTCGACGCGTGCCAATATTCATGCAGCCTTCTACATGTGCCAGAATGCGGAGGGCATGCTTGCAGACGCCACGCCTACGCCGGACGTCGAGTTCCATGCTGAAGACTTCCCGTACGGCTACTTCCACATGCCTGATCGGACCGAGACGATGATGTCGGACGAGGCCAGGGCCAACGGCAACATGGGCGACATTGTCAACAAGCTCGACAGCCTGGACGACTTTTTCGATGATCTGGGGGCCAGCCCGCCGCCCAGCGAGGGCCGATCCTCGCGGACCGTTACCGAGTTCTCACCAGATACATACGAGTCTGGTGCTCAGCTTTACGACGAGCAGATCCTGCCGATTCTGCACCAGGCATCCGATAACTCAACGTTCCAGAACGGGTTCACGGATCGACCGCCGCCGCTGTCCACGCAGAGCTCGGCGAACACAATGAACCCCGGTGCCTTCAGTGCCACGGCGGCGCCGCGCCCTGGACTTCATTCTCGGTCCATCACTTCTCCCTCGGCACCTGCGTCCTACCATCCTCACATCAGCGAGTTCACGTCGGACGATGAGTACACCGAGGATGTGTTCTCGGATGCGGACGACGAGCGGCCCAACACGGGGAACGGCGAGAGCTCGTTCTCCCTGGAGAGCATGATCAGGCCCATCGCGCAGAGCACACGCACGGGCATGCGGCGGCTGACGGGCGGCCGCTCTCGCGAGGGTGACCGGGCGAGAGAGCTGTTCCGCGAGCGATCGGCTCCGTCGGCGCCGGTACCGAAGCTCCCCGCCGGGCTCTTCTCGCCAAAGACGATGCAGCAGCCGGGCAGTGACAAGATCTAAATGGAATGTGTAATCTGGGAGGAACGGCACAGAGACGTAATTTACTATAGAAGAAGATATATTTGCATGAAAGAGGACGAGAGAAAAGGGGGTTGATAGCACGGCGGTGGAAGAAGACACAGACACATGTAGCCCGGCGAGAGAGTGGAGGGGCGGCGCGAAGACGAACAGGGTCTGCCTGTCTGGGTGTTCCTTTTTTTGTCACGAATCACGGCTTGGGGGAGGGAGGAGTTGGCGAGGCGTACCTTGTAGTCAATTCCAGACGACTTGATCACGAGTCTTTGATCGGGGCATGGGCATTCGTTAATTAGCATGGTTTTTAACCTGATTATGGTATTTATCGTGGTTGTGAGACTAACGCTGGTTCCGGACCACCGCCCCGATCTTGTAAGAACGCCGTGGGAAAGCATAGCAAGGCAAAGCAGAGCAAGGCAACAAAAAACAGACGGGGGCCTAGTAGCGATGCCGCGTGGAGTAGTCCTTGGGGCTGACGACGAGACCGCGGCCCTTCTTGGCGCCGCGGTAGACGGTCTCGATGATGTCGATGAGCTCCTGCTTGTCCTCGAGGACCCAGTTGAGCTTGTTGTTGTCACCGGTGCCAAAGTCGACCATCATGTGCTTGTTGCGGAAGAAGAACATGACGGTGCAGGGGTCGTAGAGCTCGTAGAGCTGGTTGAAGTCGGGGACGCGGTCGATGTCGCAGACGTAGCAGACGGCGAAGTTCTTGATGCGGTCCTGGATGCGGTAGAGGACCTCGTCCTGGCGCATACAGGCGGGGTCCCAGTCGCGGCCGAAGCGGATGACGACGAGGCGCTCCTCTTCGGAGAGAATGGCCTGGTCCTGGAGGGAAGGTTCTTAGCACGAGATGGGTGAAGGGGGGGGGGTAAGACGGGGAGGAGGGGAGGGGGACGTACGACGTGCCAGCCGCTGTTCAGGTGGGTGAGGACGACGGAGCCCATGTTGCGGTTCGTCAAAGTGTCTCGCGGGGGTGGAGGGAGCGTTCGAGGTTATGTTCAATGTCGGGTTGAAGGAGCGTTCGGGGGAATGTTCGAGGTGATGTTCGATGTGGTGTTCGATGTGGTGTTCGATGTGGTGTTCGGATGGTGGGTGGTTGAAGGAGCTCAGTCAGTCAGGCATGCAAAAGTTACAGCGCAGTCGGGCCCTGCAGTGACGTTGGAGGGGCGCGAAATCTCCCCACCAGCCCAGCCTTCGACGCCCCTCTCTTACCCGCTGGCTAGGCCCGACTCGGCTTATCGCAAGCGGTCTCGCGAGGCAGAACTTTTTATTTTCTGGACGTCTCCCAGAGCTCGCCTCGACCTTCCGAGCGGAAGGGCTCCAGAGCACGTCTGCATTCAACACCCCGGTGCTGAAATACCCCAGCGCTTCCACCATGGTCAAACGACAGCTCCGCGAGGCCGACGTCGCCGTTGCCGCCCGCAAGAGGCAGAGGACCGTCATCGAGGCCCCGACCCATGAGGACGTGAGCAATGCGAGGCAGCTGCGCCAGCTGCTGGCTTTCGATCAGGATGTCAAGCGGGCGAGGCATGGTAGGAAGCGTGATGCCCGGCGCGTTGCCCCAATGGAACCAGACGACTGACGGAGAACCCCCAGGCATCCAGTCCTTCAAGATCTTCCTCGACGGCTTCAGCGCCAACCCCAACGAGAACCACGACCGCTTCGCCATCCTGTCCGAATACCTCGAGTCGACGAAGCCGCGCATCTTCACCGAAGCCACCGTCTACATGACCGACCTGATGGAGATGTGGGGTTACGCCTCCGGCATACATAACGAGAGCATCATCTCCGCCGTCCCTGCCGTGCTGGCCCTGCTTCTGCACGTCATCTCCAGCTCCCTCGAGCTCCTTCCCCACGCGACCGGCATCGCCCAGACCCTGCTCCAGGACCGCCACCTCAAGCTCATCTCCAGGAACCTCTCCGCCGCCAAGAGCAGCGGCTACATCATCTCGCCCACCATGCGACTCGTGCGCGAGGTCGCCTCCGTCGACGGCGGCGCCCTCGCCAAGAGGGTCTTCCGCGCCCGCGACCACACCTTTGCCTCCTTCGCGCGGAACCTCGAGGTCAGGAACTCCCTCGACGCCGGCCCCGAGGACCCCGCCAAGCCCTCCGTCCGCACCAACGCCATCAAGCTCTTCATGACGAGCTTGAAGTTCCTGCAGCCCGACGCCAAGAAGGAACTGCTCCTGCAGAAGGAGGTCATGTCCCACCTGACCTTCCTGCTTAAGGACGACCCGGCGTATCTGCTCGTGGAGATGCTCGAGACCCTGAGGAAATACGTCCTCGTGGACGACAAGATCCCGCGCGAGGCCAAGTTCAAGGCCTTCAACACCAAGACGCTCGACCGCCTGGCCGGCCTCTACTACTACAAGCACGACGAGGAGGAGGTCGAGGGGAGGCCGACCGTCAAGGAGGCCGTGCACAGGTTCCTGACCTACGTGTGCACGACCCCCGGCGCCGGCATTCTCTACACCGGCACCGGCATGTACCCCAAGGACCTCGACGACGAAGCCACCAAGGACGTCAAGGACACCGACGACTTTGCCTTCGAGCGCGCCGGCTGGATGGACAAGTACACCGAGGAGGTGCCCGTTGCCAACTTTGTGCTCGACGAGTTCATCCAGAAGATGCGCCCCTGGTCGAGCCTGAAGCACAGCGAGCTGCTCGTCTCCGTCTTCGAGGCGGCGCCCGAGCTGGTGGCGAGCTATTTCCTCGCCAATAAGTCCTTCTCCTTCGAGCCCAAGCTGTCCATGACCTGGATCGGCTACGCGGCCTTCATCTTCAACACGGTCCAGCTGCCGATACCCAAGTACTTCGGCAACAGGTCCGGCTACCGACGCGTCCCGCCGCCGACGATGGTGCTGCTCGACAACATCATGCCGCTGCCCCTGAAGCAGAAGGACCTGATCAGGAGTCTCTCGCACGACTCGAACCTGATCTCCTTCTTCACGATACGTATCCTGGTGCTGGCGCTGCAGAAGCTCGACAAGGCTCTGCAGATGCATCGGGAGGCCGCCGGCACCAATAAGACGATATGGGAAACGGCGGCGCGCAAGCTCATCGACGAGTTCTGCCAGAGGATACCGGACATGAAGGAGGTCACCAAGTGCTACAAGGCCATCCCCGAAGAAAACATCCTGCAGAGGGAAGCGGCGAGTCGCCTGCTCCTGCTGTACTACGAGGTAATCCCGCAGATGGCGCTGATGGCCAACTACGACGTCTCGCCCTTCCTTCTCGGCGCCCTCCGCCGTCTCGACGACCGGAAAGAGAACAAGCAGGAGCACACCCTCGGCCTGATGGAGCTGGAGAACCTCCTCGCCATCGCCGGCTACTCGCCCGGCATGCGGTGGTTTGCCAAGGCCGAAGCGCTGGCCGCCTCGCCGTTCGTCGCCCTGCTCCGCGTCTACGTCACGTCGAGCCAGGGCCACTCCCTGACGAGGCTCAAGGACGTGCTCGAGTTTGTCGCCACGCAGAACCAGCTCGTCCAAGAGCAGACGGGGCTGGGCCTGCTCTTCCGCACGCCGCAGGAGCTGCACAAGAAGGACCTCGCCCCGGTGTGGGCCTTCCTCGACAACTGCGTCAACAGGTGTGCCGGCTCGCCTCTCAAGTATGTGGACCTGATGGAAGAGATCGCCGGTGAGGGTCAAGGCGCAGAAAGGGGCCCTGTCAGCCTGATCTTGGTGACGATGGCGGAGCAGATATCGTTCGCTGTCAAGGACGCAAGCGCCGATGTCCTGGAGCTGTTCGCAAAGGCCCTGTCTTCGTTCCTCGGATACGCCAAGGCGGCGAAGGAGGATGCGGCCATCGTCGATCTTCTCGCTACAAGGCTGAATGAGGCGCTTTCCAAGTCCAAATCCCAGGTCAAGCCCAAGTTCAAGGGCGCCCTGCTCGAAGATGGTGCCACGGCGGTCAACGGGGTCAGCGACAAGGTCCCGTCAAAACCCTCCGCATCAGGGAACTCGGCTGTCAAGGAACTGGACGACTCAGCCCTCGAAGCCGCCCTCCACGTCCCCTTTGAGCCCGAGGAAGACAACTCGGCCCTCCTCAAGTGGGCCTCCAAATCCGTCGACGACCTCATCGACGGTAACTACATCCCCGCCCTCATCCGGCTCCTCTGGTCCCCCCACAGCAGCATCCGCCAGGAAGCCCTCACCAACATCCTCAAACTCGCCGCCAAGCTCAGAGACTCCAGCTACGAGGAGAAGGACCAGCTCTGGCTGCTCCTCTCCGAGCTCGCCGAGTCGTCTCGCGGGCTCGTCGGCGCCGGTCCCGTTTCCTCCCCGCTCGTCGCCTTCGCGCTGCACTCGATCGACATCCTCAAGAACCCGCTGCACTGCCTCTACACCAAGGTCAACACGTACCTCACGCGGGCGCCGCTCTGGTCCCCCGACAAGATCCCCCTCGCGCACGACATCCTGCACGGCGAGCCGTCCGAAGACGACAGGTATTACACCGAGCTGACCTGGCTGCTGAGCTACCTCCTCGACGGGCTGCGCACGCCGGGCGACCTGGCCGTGCTGCACCACCGCAAGTGGTTCGAGAAGATCCTCGCGCTGGCCGGCAACCCCTACCTGCGGACGAACCTGACCACGAGGGTGCTCCGGATCGTGTACCGCGCGACGTGCATCGAGGGGGGCAGCACGACGCTCGCGACGCGGTTCGGCATCGTCAGCTGGCTCGAGGCGCAGGAGGCCGCCTGGGGTGCCGACGAGGGGGGTCTGTGCCGGGCGCTGAGGAGACGGGTCTGGGAGACGTGCGACCAGGAGAGGGTCGGGGCTTGGAGCAGGGGCGGGATTGGGAGGGAGGAGGACAAGGAGTAGATGATGGTTTATCTGGCCTTTGAGTCTTTGGTTCATTCATGTTTTGGCGCATTTTGCGGGTGTCCAGATGTACTGCATGCCGCACGAGGTCTTTCCACGTGGAGACGGCGCAACAGCGAAATGAATGAATGCAAGGCTGTTGACGTTGAGTAAGCCCTTTTTCGAACTGGTCGTGATCCATCCGCAATGAGAGTCGAAGCATGCTCAAGGGGAGGTGGACCGACTCGAAGCTCATGCAATAACCATGTGTAAGGCAATGAGACTTGGTTCGGCTTAGGGAAGAAGATCAAGCAGTAAAACATCGGCCAGGCAAACGCCATCACGAAAGAGGGTTCATGGTGAAATGCACAATAGCATCTTGGATCAACATTTTCGTCATCATTCGACATCATTCGATCAAAGACATGAACCAGCCGCACACGGGTGTTCGGCTGTCTCTGAGACGTTGCTAGTGTGATACAACGAGACACCGAGTCGTCTTAAATATTGGGCAGCATATCTATCTCTGACCAGTCGGTCAGACCACAGATATATCGATGTCGGGCATTTCTGTCTTGGAGAGGCTAGCAAAGTTAAGCCAGGGCCACTTCATTTTATATCAAAAAGAGAGATGACTAAATTCCATTGAAGGGTAGCTGGCTGTGCGCAAAAGGTAGTGAGTCCAGGGATTGGCCAGGAGTGTGTGCAGTCCTTTTCGGGGTGTCTAGGTCAGGAGGTGAAAGGATGAACATGAACGTGAGCCGGCGACCGTCCCCTTCAATTTCCGCATCTGCAAAAATGTGACATGAGCAGAATCCCCGGAGGCAGGAATTATGCTGTCAGCCTCGTTGTAGGTGTGACAGGCGCGCGCCGTTCTTGCTGAGATTATGTGCGGCAACGAGACTCGCAGACATGCATATCGAACTACCGAGGCTGGCCTAAGCGCTTACACGATCTTGCCCCGACCAGCGCCGCCAAGTCGATAGCGTGCGCTGGCCGCCCAAAGTGACACGACGCAGGCAGGTGGCACCGAGCAGGTGCAGGGAGCGACCAGTGCCAGGCAGGACCAGGCAGGGCCAGGCAGGACCAGCAGTTACAGGGAGCAGGGAGCAGGCAAGTGCGTCGGTCGGCCTTGCCTTAGCTCAATGCCTGCCCGACCTCCTCCAACAACCACCAGCCTTCGTCCCATCTTCAAAACCCAGACACTTCACAATCGCGACCGTTGAACAATCTTCCCAACTGCTCGATTGCGTGTCGCTTCATCAACCATTGACCTGCCCTACTTCTCCCTGTATCTTACCAACCCGAATCCGCCTCTCACACCGTACCCTGCACCACACACACCGCTCCCCCTCCGCCCGCACCCTCTTCTGGTCGGGCGACGTCGATCCCACCCGCTCGACTCGACTCGGCTGGAGCTTGCTGCTCTGCGACACGACGTCGCAAGCGCCCCTTCCCGACGACAACAAACCTCAACCTCCCTCTCCGCCTGACTCTCTACCGATATCTCGCCTCCCAATCGCTCCATCTCCAATACCGCCAGCCCCCAGCGCCTCTCGACCCGATTAACCCCTTGGGCTCCCGCAGCCCGCCAAGACACATCGCTGCTGCTCTCCGTGCGAACCCCTTCCACAGCTGTGCGCGCTCACATGAGCCTTGCGCTTCCCGCACAAAATGGCAGTCCGCTACTCAACCGAGTATCTCTTTCACCTTCGCGAATCTCCACTATGCACCAAACCGACCACCTTGCCTCCCCCGGAGGACTGGATGGGGTGAGTGACGATGCTCCCCGCCACTCGAGTCACATGAGCTAACCAGCACGGCAGCCCTCCTCCAGATAACACACGCACCCAGACCAAGACCACCGCCGACAGACGATCCCATGACAACTCTCTCCTCGACCAGACAAACAGGCGCCCCGGCGTCGAGCGCCATGTGTCCCGAAACAGCGCAAGTACGTCGTACCCCCCCTGCACACAATTGTGACCCGTCTCGTTGCTGACCACGTGCCCACGCAGACCCAGAAGACATCATCCTCGGCCCCCCTAGAACCTCTTTTGCCTCTGCCGGCGGCCTGCGCAACAGCGGCACCGCCACCAGCACCAGCCGACCATTTGACACCGACAAAGACTCCAAACAACCAGACTCCCGCGATCGCTTCAACTTCCGTAATAGTCGCAACGGCGACTCCGAACTCGGCGACCGGTTCCGCGATTCGCGAAACAGCAACTTCCGCCGCCGCGGCGATGGTGACCAAGACACTGAGGGCTGGAGCACCGTCAAGCCTCGCAAGAGCTTCGGCACGGAAGGAGCTGAGCGCTTCCATGGCCGCATGGGCGGCGGTGATCGCTTCACCGGCGAGCGCAAGCCTCGCGAACGGGACGACGACGCCACGAGGGATAGGCCGCGCCGGACCTTTGACAATTACGGCAAGGACACCGAAGCCGACGATTCACTTGAACCTCGTCCTCGAAACGGCCTCAGCAGGGGAAAGTCGGAGCCTTGGTTTAAGAATGAGCCAGTTGAGAAGCCTCCAATGACGGCACGTGAGCGCATCGATCGCGCCAAGAGTTGGAGAGACAAGAATCAGGACGCCGAGCCCGCGCCCGAACCCCGGTCCACTGGCCGCAACTACGACCGTCGCTGGGATCGCGATCAACGCAATGAGCGCGACCCCGAATGGATGGATGAGCCGGCCGGCGACAAGAACGAACGTCACACCGAGGAGGACTTCAAGAAGTTCATGGAGAGCATGAAGGGCCACAAGGCTGCGGCGGCCGCCGCTGACGAGAAGCCCGTGGCCGTTACCGCCCTCGAGTCCGCGATCAAGGCCGAGCAGCCAGCTATTGCGTCTGCACCTGTGGAGACTGGCCCTGACAAGTTCTTCATGGCTTTTGCCTCGACAAGCGGTTTGGACTCGCCTAGCGACGTGGCGCAGAAGGAGGCCACCCCTAAGCCTAGCAGAGCGGGCGGCGGCAAATCTTCTCGCTTTACTTCCTTTTTCAACGCGCCGCACGAGGACGCGAGCGCGCGCCACCAGTCGGAACCCCCTGCGCCACCTCCTGGTCTGCCCATCATAGGAGGCAACGCAATCATGAGCGCCCAGACCCCTAACGCGGAGAAGGAGGCCTTTGCCGTGCTGCTACAGAAGCTTCAGCGCTCCAACGTCAACGAAGGCTCGACACCGCCTGCCGCTCAGCTATTCCAGAAGCCGCCTCACGAGCCAACGTCTGGAGGCCCGATCCAGAGCCCCGGTCCCTTCCAGCAGTACGGGCCCCCTGAGCATCGTGAGGATCCGCGAATCCGTCACCAGCAGCCCATGCCGGCTCAGGACATCCCCGCCCCGCGTCCCATGCTGGCCACCCAGCAGTCGGCGAGTCACCAGGACAAGATGCTACAGGACCTGCTCGCCCAGCGTCAGCACGCCTCCAGTCAGGGATCTGGCAGGGCCGAGGGTGGCCCGCACCCCCAGATGCGCAACAACAGCAACGCTGAGTTCCTGATGAACCTCATGAGGGCGCAGCCCGAGCCGGTGCGCACCGAACAGATGCTCATGCGCATGCACCAACAGCCGCAGCCCCAGAGCCAGCGGAACGCCTCCATCTCGCAGCTCCAGGACCGCGACCCCGACTTCTCTCCCGGTGGCCGCCAGCCGCAGCGCTCCATGCGCGGACCCCCTCCCGGCTTCATGGAAGATGGCTTCCACCACGAGCCTGAAGGTCGCCCGCAGCCTACGCAGATCCTGCAGCGTCCTCCGCCGCCTCCTGGTCTGGATCAGATGAACCCCAACTGGATGCAGCAGGGCGGCCCGATGCCCCCTCAGCAACGTAACATGGGTCCTCCTCCTGGCCTTGCTGGCGGCCCCGGTGGCCCCGGTGGCCCCGGCGGTCCTGTTGGCCCTGGTGGACCCGTCGGTCCTGGCCGAAACCACCCCATGGGAGGCATGTTCCCTCCTGGACCCAATTTCCCGCCTGGCGGCTTCCCTCCTCCTGAGAGCATGGCTGGCCCGCCTCCGCGCGGCATGCAGCCTCCTCCCGGCTTTTTCGGAGGCCTGCCGCCACCTGGCTTCATGCCGCCCCCCGGGATGGGCGGGCCCGGCTTCCAGGGACCTGGACCTGAGGGTCACGGGTTCCCTTTTGACGGACGCGGCTTGCCCCCTCCTGGCGCCGCCCAGGCCTTCCGCAGGCAGTAATCGCCTGTTGGGAGGTCGAGGAGGAACAAGACACACCTGACCCAATCATGTCACATAATGCCACATTCAATCCTCACCTTTCTCCTAGATGCCGTCAACGAACGCGGCTGGCGTTCACGACCATTGCCTCTCCAGGGCTTTACGAATGTTTCTGGGATCGACTCATGTTTGCCGGTCACACGCAAAACGACGACGTCTGTGCCAGTCAGTCTGTATAACGAATCACGGGCGGTTGACGCCGATGAATACTTGTTTGGGACATGTCGGGGGTTAATGAGCAAAGTCAGCTATGGGAGGGGCCGCGGGCTTCTCGATCTGCCCATAGACATGAATGAAATGAATGGATGTCTTGCTCCACGCGTGTGCCGGCCATGCTGGTCCTTATTTCGTGACGAGTAAATACTGAGTGACCCCGTCCTATAATCATGAGGCTTGGGAGGTACCACAACCTCCTCGCGGCCACCTCCCATCGTTGGTGACTACCTTGCGTTCCGTTGACCCTTGTGAAGCCCTCGTCACTTACCATGTGTCACATGCAGATATACGTCGCCGAATACGCTCGTCTGGTAGCTGGGAGGTTATGCAGGCTGGTCCTGGTGAAGTAAGTGGCAAGTCTCTCTTGGCCGGCCTGCCAGCCTATGTAGTCTCAGGCAGACAGGTAGGTAGGAAGTGTAGTGTCCTGAGGAAAGCCGCCTTGCCATCGCCGTCACCAGGCAACGCGCCCCCGTGCCATCCACGACAACGCGCCTCGGCGCCCTCAGGCAACAACAGCACCCAGGCCGCAGGCCGCAGGCTAGATGAACAGACCGACCATTCCTGCCTGCCGGTCGGGAGCCGTAGGCGCAGTGGTAGTGTAACGGCTTCCATATACCTAAGAGTGATAGACACCAGGGGCAGCCCGGCTTCCTCACTTTTTGCAGTTTGGGTTCGAGCCCCTGAGCGGGCATCCCCCATTTCGCCTTTCCCCCCCTCTATGGGACGATGATGAGATATGGTGTTCCCCCTCCTTTATCTTTGCCTTTCCATGGAGTCTCCTACACGTTCTGCCTCTGCGACATGGCTGCATCGTGACCATCGTGTACAGGGGCTGTTCCGCATGCCTGGACATACGCAAGTCGCAGGCTACGTTCCGCATGACAACGCACATCACTGAGCGTGCCCAGGCGAGTCACAGACTACGTTCCACATGACAATGCGCGTCACTGAGCTTGCCTACGCGAGTCGCAGGCTATGCTCCACATGCAATGCACTCATCACGTTCGGGCACATGTAAAGGAGACAGTAGCTATTAAACCTAGCCAAAGGTAGCCCCCAACGCCAGGACGCCACGCTAAACGGAGGAAAGCCCATTTAACCACCAGCCAGCTCACCTCGCAGTCCGCCCCTCTCAGCCTAGTCCTTGTCCTTGGACGACTTCTTCATGCCCAGGAAGTTGCGCTTCTTCTTCTCCTTCTCTGGCTTGCCTGCCGGCGCGGGCGAAGGTGAAGGCGACGGCGACGGCCGACCGCCGTTGCTCGGGCTGGCCATGTGCTGCGGGGCGCGCGGGGGTCCGCCGAGGGACATGTTGCCCATCTGCGCCGTGGGCGGGGCCTGGGGCCGGCCGGGCAGGCCCCCTGGGGGAGGGGGCCGTCGGCCCTGCTGACCGGCGCCCTGCTGCATCGGGGGCGCGCCGGGCCCGCCGGGAGCGCGCGGTCCGGGGGGCATGCCCATCTGCGGCGGCGGGGCGGGACGCTCGTGGATCCAGTCGGGGGCGCGGGGCTTGGGACGGTCGGCGGGGAGGTCGAGGCGGCCGCGTCCCTTGTCGAGGTCGCGGAGCTGACGGACGAACAGGTTCGGGCTGAGCATGTGCGACGTGGCGAGGAACACGTCCTTCTGCCGCGCGGCGCCCACATCGTAGCACACGCGGCTCTCGCTGAAGGTGGCGCCGCCGGCCATGAAGACGATGACGCGTTGCCGGTTCTCGGGGGCCTTCCGGCCGGAGGCGGCCCAGTTGGGACGACCCGCACGGAGCGAGCCTTGCTGCGCGGCGATGAGATCCTCGTTCGGGTCCATGGGTGGCTTCATATAAGGAAATAAGTCGGGACTGAGAGTGCCACGGGCGAGGTCTTCCAAGAGGGACTGCAGGGCTGGCTCGAATCGAGAGAGGGCGTACTCTTCGTTGACCTCGGCAGGCTTCGTATTCTTCGGGAAGACGGGTGCGTGGGCGTGACGAGCCTCCTTCAGCATGTGCAAAACATGACCACCGAGGTGCGCGAGGTTCTTGACCACGACTGCGTCGTCTCTGGGCAGTTTGGCGTGTTCCAGGAGCATGACAATGTCGTTCTCGATCACGCCGTCCCGGTAGAGGATGTACAGGACGATCAGTCGCAGTCGATCGCTGGGGGTGATGGCCTCGTCGTCCAACAGCCGGACGACTTGCTCAAGAATGTTCTTGGGCCGTCGGTTGTCTTCGTCCATTCCCGTAGCCAGGCTCTGCTCGACAGAAGCCACGTCGGGGAGCTTGTACTGCTGGAACAGGTTCATGGCATCCTGCGCCATGCTCATGTGCAGCGAGAATGCTTCCTTCTGCTCTCCAAACTCCTTCATTCCGCCCAGCATTTCTCTCAGGTTGTTCACGCTGTTGGCTCCCGCCTGTTCATTGACGAAGGTGGGGTTCGCCTCGAGGAACTTCTTGAAGTCGACCATCATCCGTCCGATCGTGTCCTTCATGTGCTGGTGTCGGTATTCCGTCCAGACCTTATCCTTGTCCGTCAACTCGTAGTCGATCTCGGCTTCCTCTGGTGTGCCCTTGTCGGTGAAGGTGTGATACATAATCTTCTCGCCCTCGCGGATGGGAAGCAGATCGTGCGCCATGGCTTGGTAGGTGAATTCGTGGACGAAGGGGGCCGTGATGTCCATAGACCGGTCTGTGATGATGAGCGTGCTCGCCGGTCTGTTGGTCTGTGGCGGGAAATCCTGGTTCCAGTTTGCGTAAGTGTCCAGTTCTTCCTGGACCATGCGAGCGAGATGCTCGCACAGGACGCTGGCCTCGTGTATGGGATTCAAGGGTTTGTAAAATCGAACTCTGGGGTACTCCCCAAGGGTAACGCAGACTCCAAGGATCTGTTGCGCCAGTCAGCCACGGCATCAGCCTTTCGTCAGCTTGCAGCAGGACCTACCTTCTGGGCCAAACCCTGCAAGTGTTCCCTTATAAGATCGTTGCATTCCGGGTTGTAGAGGATCGGGAAGCTCCAGGGATCTCGGAAGGTTACGAGGTTGGACTCGCGGGGGAAGAAGTCGATGGCGAGCGTCTCGAAGCAGCGGATCATACGCTTGCCGGGCGACTCGTCGATGCGACGCCGCTGGCGGGGGTCGACGACCCCTGTCCAGACCAGGAAGGCATTCCGGTATCTCCGTCGGTCGAAATCGGCCAGCAGACACTCGATGATGTGGGGTTTCGGCGAGAGAAGGTAGATGGCGTCCATGTCGGGGTTCATGTCCCTCTTCTTCTCAATGTGCTCGATGTCTGCTCAAGCGTTAGGACAGCTGTCGGTGTAACGGAGGTGGGTCGTGTCGGGGTCGCATACTGGCAACATTGAGGTTGAGGACGTCGTCTTCGCTGGCGACATTGTCGACAATCTTCTTTGCGCTCTCGTCGACAACCAGGACTTTCCACTAGAGGCGGCGGCTTGGATCAGCACGGGAGTTCGGTGGTACGATACGGGGAGTTGGGGTGCTCACGTCGCCTCGGGTGATGTTCTTGATTGTGCTGAGCAGGACTAGACGAGGTCAGTACGGTGCCTTCGCAACCAGGGCGAAGCTGCAGGCTCACGGTCACGCTGCTCCTGGATGATGGACGGGCCGCCCATGGTCGCTAGCTGCGGGCCTCGTGCGTGCGCGACGAGAGCTTGGTGATGATAGAGACGGTGGGCTGGCTAGCTCGAGAGCTGTTGCTGCAGTGGGTTCCAGGAATGAGGAGTGGTGTGGGTGGGAGAATGGTCGAAGAGAGTGGCGGTGGAGAGTCGAAGAGTTGAGGTTTCCCGTTCCTCCAGAGGGCGTCACCAATCTCGAGGCTCCAGTTCAGTTGGAGTTCCGGTTCCAGGTATAGGTCCAAGGTCCAAGGTCCAGTTCTGGCGCCGGTTCCATGTTGGGTCGGGCTCGGCTGGCGGGGTTTCAACTCTGGGCGGGCGGGAGCAGTGGGAGAGCTGTGCGGGTCACAGCGGTGGTGGGGCAGCCATGCGCCCCGCTGACCCCTCGCTATTAGGGGCGCAAGCATAAATTTAAAGTACCGCCCTATCGATGCAGCCGATCGACCCGCCAGTTGCATCGATCCCATCCTCTGTAAATCCCATCATGACTTTGGGGGTGGGGGGGCGAGCCGTCGCAATAAACACGTCTTCATATTCAGGGTATCTTGGATAAAAAAAAATATAGAGAAGAGAAAAAAGTCGCATCAACCTGAGCCCAGATATCTCTGCACGTCCTCACTCCCGTAGAACATCTCCCTCAGCTTCTCCCCCTTCTTCTTGTCTGCCTCGGCCTTCTGCCTGCTCTTCTTCGCATCGAGGGTGGCCGGTTTCTTCTTCTCAACTTTGCCCTTGTAATCCTTGGGCACCACCAACCCCAGGCCAAGCTTGTCGTCCTTGCGCTGGGTCTTCAGCGGGTACTGTATGCCTTGCCCCGCGCTTCCCAGTCCTTTCCGAGCATCTGGATCCCAGCCGTGAGACGACAGATACGTGAGACCCATTCTTGATCGATCCAGAGCCGAGGGCGGATGTGAGTGTGTCAGGCAGACCTGGTGGGCAATGGAAGCCTCGTGCTTCTGCTGCGCGGAGGCGACTTTGTTGTCCACGCCCTCACTCAGCGTCTCCGTCGGCTCGTCTGCTGTCAGCGGCAGGCTGCAGACGGCGCACACTGATGGTTCTGCGCTGGGTGTCGCAGACGCCGTCTTTGACTTTGCTTTGTCCTCAGGCAGGACGAGGCTCAGATACATGTCACTGATAGAACTGCCCGAGTTTGACGGTCTGGTGTCTTGGATCGTCGACAGATCGGTGTCCGATGCCTTCACAAACTCGACTCGCTGCCGTCTGATGCCGGAGCCAAATGGCCTCTTGTGGTGCAAAGGGATCTCATAATCCTCGTCGTACTGCTCTTCCTCGGGGTCCCGGACGCGAGATTCCATGATATCTTCACCACAAGACGAGACAGGACAGGGGAAAAGTCGCAGTATTTTTCAGACGCGACAAATGGTGTCCAAAGTGAAGGGCTGGGTCGTAGGTGATGATGTTGAGGTTGAAGGTGCCAAACGGCTTGATGCAGCAACGGCTTCGATCCACCACCCCTGCCCCTGTATTCGATTACAGAACAGCAGCCCCACCCACCCGCCGTCATCCGCGCCCCTGGCCCCTGATTTCGACTGCCGACCTCGAGCTTCCATTCCGTCTTCCAAAGACACCCAACACCCACATGTCGACCACATCTGGAAGGGCCTGCACTCAACAACCGGCCTTTCCCCCAACCGCCATGATACCCTAGAGTCCGGCAAAGTCAGTCCCTACCGATCCGATCCGACAATGGCCATCGACCTCGTCTTCCACTTCCTCCGAGAAGGACCTCCCACCTGGGTCAGGGACAACTTCTGGCTCATCGCCAAAACCGCCGCCACCCTCTTCGCCCTCTTCCTCGTCAAGGTGTGGTGCAATGGCGCCACCAACACCTCCGAGCTCAAGATGCACGGCCGCGTCGTCATGGTCACAGGCGGGACATCAGGCATAGGCGCCCGCGCCGTCCTCGATCTTGCCAAGCGCGGCGCCCAAGTCGTGCTCCTCACCCACGCCCCCGTTTCCGACCCCTTTCTCGTCGAGTACATCAACGACGTGCGCGAGCAGACCAAGAATCACATGGTCTACGCCGAGCAGGTCGACCTGTCCTCCCTGCACAGCATCCGTCAGTTCGCGACCAAGTGGATCGACAACGCGCCGCCGCGCCGTCTGGACATGCTCATCCTCTGCGCCGCGACCTTCACGCCCGCAGGGAAGCCGAGGCAAGAGACGGAAGAGGGCATCGAGCAGACGTGGATGGTCAACTACCTCGCCAACTTCCACCTCCTGGGCATCCTCAGCCCCGCGCTCCGAGCGCAGCCCTTCGACCGAGACGTCCGCGTCATCTTCGCGACGTGTCCCTCCTACATCGGCTCGCCGCCGCTGTCCGAGCCCTTCGACAGCAAGAGCTGGACGACAGGAAAGGCCTACAAGAGGAGCAAGCTGGCCCTGACGACGTTTGGCCTCGCGTTCCAGAAGCACCTGGACGCCTACAAGCGGCCGGACGGGCTCCCCATGAACTCGCGCGTCATCTTCGTGGACCCGGGCCTCACGCGCACGCCCGGCATGCGGCGCTGGCTCACCCGCGGCACTATCTGGGGTCTCTTCGTCTACCTCGGCACGTACTTCCTGCCCTGGCTGCTCCTCAAGAGCCCCGACCAGGGCGCGCAGTCCATTCTGCACGCCGTCATGGATTCCAACATTGGTCGCGGCCCCGGCGGCAAGCTGGTCAAGGAGTGCCGGCAAGTTGACTTTGCGCGGAAGGACGTGCATGATGAGGCGGCTGCCAAGCAGCTCTGGGAGGAGAGCGACAAGCTGATTGAGAAAGCGGAGAAGGAGGCTGCCATCGTGAGGGCGAGGAACAAGAAGCAAACGGGAGAGAAGGGCAAGAAGGATGAGGGGGCGGAGAAGGCCAAGAAGGACGAGGCGGCGGAGGCGGAGGCGGAGAAGGAAATCGAGGCGCTCCTGAACAGTATCAAGAAGGGCCAGGAGGCACAGAAGGCCAAGAAAGGCGGCGATGGACAGAAGACCAAGGGAAAAAAGAAGCCCAAGAAGGCTGACAGCTGAGATGCCAATCGAAATGAGCAAGTTCAGTGGTCAATCATGCCGCCTGGAGCGCCCATACGTGAATAGCCATACAACTGATCAACAAATGCTCCATTATCAAACGGTCCTCGGCACGATGATAGGAGCTACCACCGTCTACTGCGTTTCTCCGCCGGGGTTTCTCGATGTAACATACGTAGCCAAAGGCACCCCCGCAAGCTGTCGCTGAACCTTGCATGTTGTTCATAAGAACTGTCTCATATGCAGATTGGTTGAGTCGTAGTGTTTCCTTCTGGTGTTCCTAGGGACAAATGTCCACCCGTGCATTGTGAACTCGGCGCGCAATTGTGAATAAACAAAACTTGTCCTCTCTCCTCAATAGTACCAGACATCCTTCATAAAAGTAGTTCAGATCGGCGTACCCCGGCTACAAGTCGACGTGAAGGAGATTCCGGGGGTCTTGTCAAGCACCTCCAAGGCCCCACCAACAGAGCACCCCCGGAAATGACGACACAAGCCAGACCTCGGCAAGGCACTTCGCCTCGCCTTACCTGAGTGACATGAGAGCTCCGACATCTCATTCACGTCACCTCCACCTTCAGCGAGCGATTCACAAACGCAACTACACGAACATTGACGAGGGCGCCAGTCACACCTCATCTCCAAACACGATGAACAACATCAAGCCCCAGACCACAGCTCTGCCTCACCTCCAGTCCGCCTGGGAGCGGCACACCCAGGTCCCCAACGCCTCAACCTGCCACCCCGTCTTCTTTACCGAGAAGCTGCGAAGGCCGCCCGCAATTCTCGGAAACGGAGGTGGTTATAGCCCTGTAGCGCATGGCTACGTGTATCGCGACTCGGGGAGGGCCGAGAATGACATGGGGCCGAAGCTGTGAGCTTGCTCGAAGGGTCTCATTGACAAGGTCGCCGCGGCCCTATCGACGATGACGGGGACTGCGCACTTCATTACGGTGCGGATATCATCTGGCATCAGATCCTGGATGTCGCGGAATCTTGGAGCCGTTTGACGAATCGCTACAGCGCGAGAGTCCGCTGAGGCCGAGACGCATGCGCTCTCCGAGTTGGCCGACATGTCCCTCTGCGTGACGGATTGTCCAGAACAGACGTCGTGCTCCGTCTCTCGATTGACCGGCATGTCAAGCCCAATGACGACGGGCTAGATCCAGCAGCCACAGCCTAGAAAGGGCCATCCGCATGAGAGCGGCATGTTCACGCATTGTTCGCCTCTTGGAAGGGACCAAGATGTCTGAGCAACGACTCGCAACGGGAGCCGACGTCAACTTGCGCTAGGACTGCGTCCTGGCGCACCAGATATTCCGTGCGAATTAGCGAGGGATGGCATAATTCGTGATTCTCTTGAGATATACCCTTTCCATCCGTTACGAGCAGGTGCCGACCGCACATGGTAGTGGCACTCGGAGAAGCGTTCATACCAAACAATACATGTCTTTGAACGGCGAATGTTCAATTAATTCGATTCAGGTAGGCTCTCCCGAGCTTAGGATTCTGCAGAGCTACGGGCATAAGTAGGGTAATCGATGTTCGTGAGAAAACTGCGCCGTGACAAAAGAAAAGACTAGGTCCCCCGCCAGGAATCCGACCCGCACGCAAGCATGACGAAACCCGTGGTAGTGTGCGATTATACAAGCTCGAAACGAATACGCCCGCCATGCCATCCAATCGACTCCCGCTCCGCCAGCGCCCTCGCCTCTACCCCCGCACGGCAATCACGATGACCGACAGGATGAGAATGATGACCAGCGCCAGCAGCGCCATGAGCTTGACGTTCTTCCACCACATCTTCCTCTTGAGGCCGCGACTCCGGACGCGGAACTCGCGCGCGCTCCCGCCCAGCCGGTCCGTCTTGTCGACCAGCAGGTCGATGCGCTCGCCGCGCTCGAGCAGGCCCTCGATGTTGCGCGTCATGATGCCCCTGACATCGTCGATCTCGCGCTGGACGTTGTTGATGGCGTCGTCCTTGCCGCCGGAGGTGGTGCCGTACTCGACCATGAGGCCCTTGAGCTCGCCGTTGAAGGAGGCGGCGCCGTAGTTGGGCAGGTCGGCATAGTCGGTGGTCTCCGGCGTGAGACGCTCGAGGAAGCGGCGGCGGATCTCGAAGAGGAAGCCGAAAGGGATGCGGCGGCCGAGGCTGGCGTCGGCGATGACCAGGAAGGTGAGGCCGCCGGCACCGGACGAGGAGTGGTCTGGGTGGTCGGCGGGGGACTCCGCGATGTAGTGGATGTGGTGGGTGCCGTGGGTGTAGGTGAGCTTTTGGCTGGTCGAGTGCTCGATCTTAGGGAGGATGAGGGAGGCGAGAGACGAGGTTTGGGACGAGGCGGACGTTGTGCATTCGGTGAGGATCGTGTTGTTGTGCGCGATACAGGAGCTGGAATGGATTAGCCGGCTGGGCGGGCAGAGGATCAAGGGGGCCACGGGTTGTCGCACTAGAGAAGCGGCGTCGCCGGCGTTGATGAGGAAGCCATCGTGATGAGAGTCGCACCCTGGAGTGCTGATGATGTGCGCTTGGTGGCTTGACGTCGTTCGATCTGTGCGGCTGAAGAGCGATTGTGCTTCAAACGATGCACAAAGGCGAAGGCTTCGAGAGTGGATCGTCGAATGGATGAGAGAGCGAGGTGCGATGTTGATGGGCGATCTTCTCCAGCCAACCGAGACGAATGCGTGATGACGACCGACGTCTGGGTTGCCGAGACGCATGTCGCAGGGCCATTGGCCCCACCCTGATGCCTGCCGCCCGATGACGCAGATATCGATAAGCCGACACATCTCGATAGCTGCTTATCCGGTCCAAAATTTCCATGACCGCCACCAGACTGGAGGAGACGCGACTCTCGACGTGTCTCGAGGTCAGTGTTCGCAAGAAGGCGACCCAATCGAATTAGAAACGACCTGGAATCTCAACATGAGGTATCCGTCTGCCGTGAAGCCGCCATGAAGTCAATTTTGCGTGCCGTTGCCCCTCGTGCAACATGCAGCAGGCCTGCCTTTCGACATAGCTTCGCGACCACCCGCCAGGCGCCTTTCCAGGTGAGGGTCGCATGCGACGGACTACATCAGCCAGCCACTGACAAGCAACAGGACAACAATTCGTTGAATAGGAAAGGTGGCATGAGTGCCGCCACGACCAAAAACAAGAAACGATACGAAGTGTTCAAGTCCATGGTCATATCACAGTTCAACAAGGTCCTCGACGAATTCGGCAACTGGTCCGAGTCCAACCAAGAGCTTCGAAGCTTCGGTGTACGCAGTGAACATGGCCTGGCGAACGAAGCCGCCCTCTTCCGAAAGGCCATCGGTGATGCCATCCTCATGGCCACGAACGGCAATGTCGCCAGGACAACGAACCCCCTTTTCTGGTCGATGCGTGACGCCTTCATCCGCGGGGATGTTAAGGGGTTGACGTCCGAAATCCGATACTCGTTCCAAAGCTTTATGATGCGAAGTCGCATGTCAGCGGACGTGACAAAGAGGCAAAAGCAGATGGCTGACTTCCGGTACCCCATGGAGTGGTTTCCGGCTACGAGGGCGTTGCAGCGGACGATCCACCTCCACGTTGGACCCACGAACTCTGGAAAGACATACCATGCGCTGAAGGCACTGGAGAACGCCAAGTCAGGCATCTACGGTGGTCCCTTGCGCTTGTTGGCCCATGAAGTGTACGCTCGCTTCACGGCGAAGGGAAAGGCCTGCGCGATGGTCACCGGCGAGGAACAGCGCATTCCCGAGGGAGTGGATAACTACTTCATCAGTTGTACGGTCGAGATGACCCCGCTGAACCGGCTCGTGGACGTGGCCGTTATCGACGAGATCCAGATGATCGGCGACCCTGAGCGTGGCTGGGCGTGGACACAGGCCCTCCTAGGCGTCATGGCCAAGGAGGTCCACCTCTGCGGCGAAGAGCGCGCGGTTGACCTCGTCAAGTCTATATGTTCCGCCCTCGGCGACAAATGTGTCGTGCACCGGTACGAGAGGTTGAGCCCTCTCCAGACGATGAAGAAGAGCCTGAGGGGTGATCTCACCAAACTCGAAAAGGGCGACGCCGTTGTCGCCTTCAGTCGCGTCGGCCTGCACGGTCTGAAGAAGGCCATCGAAGAAAAGACCGGGCGTCGCTGCGCCATTGTCTACGGATCTTTGCCTCCCGAGACGAGAGCACAGCAGGCGGCACTTTTCAATGACCCGGATAATGACTACGACTTCCTGGTGGCAAGCGATGCCATTGGTATGGGCCTCAACCTGGAAGTGAAGCGGATCATCTTTGAAACCGCAGCCAAGTTCGACGGTGTCAACTTCCGCGGACTGTCAACTTCGGAGATCAAGCAGATTGGCGGTCGCGCCGGCCGGTTCAGGACCGCTCGACAAGCTGCTACGTCTGGCGACGGCGACGGTGAAGGCAGCATCGTCGAAAAGAAAAGCCCGGGTCTGGTGACGACTCTAGATCCTCTTGATCTTCCTAGAGTCCAGGAGGCATTCACACAGCAAGCTGAGCCCCTGGAGGCCGCCTATATCAACCCTCCAGCCTTCATTCTGGAGCGTTTCTCAGAGTATCTCCCGCCCGACACTCCGTTGGCGTTTATGCTTTTGCGTATTCGCGAACTGGCGAGAGTTTCTCCGATGTTCCTCGTCGACATTTCGAGCGATGCCCTTCGTGTGGCCGACATAATTCAGGAGTTCCCTCTCACTATTCACGAACGACTTTCGATTCTCAATGCTCCAGTCCAGCTGAACGAACCTAGCGTCGTCCAGTTTGTGCAAGCGGCAGCCAACTGCCTTGCCACGCGACAAGGTGGCGCACTCTACGACATGCAAGAAATCGACCTGGAGATCCTCGACACAACGATCGCCGATTTCGATGGCGACGGCCGTCGGTACCTCCGCGCCATTGAGGTTCTCCATCACTCGCTGACGCTCTACCTATGGCTGAGCTACCGGTTCCCCAATGTCTTCTCGAGTCAGAGTCTGGCGTTCCACGTCAAGGAGCTCGTGCAGGCCAAGATTGAGCACCACCTCGACACGAACGTATCGTTCCGGGCTGGGCAGCACGAGGCCATGCTCGCGAAGCGTCGCAAGGAGATCGACAAGCGTGAGCGCGAGCAGCAGCGCGTGTTTGGCGAGGGGGAGGAGAAGACGGGGGTGTTGGTTGGTGAGGAGGGTGCGGGCCGGTGGAATGAGCCCGGGCACGAGGAGCCGTTGGTGGAGGAGAAGACAGAGTACGAGCAGTTGGCTGATTCACAGCGTTAGAAGCTCACATATACCTCGAGGGAGGCGAGAAGTCGTCGCTCATTTGTACAATAATGTAGCATGCATGTTTAGATATGGGCTTGGTGGTACAGTTAGGAGCATAAGTAATATCCTCTCCGAGTGAAGAGTGCTCTTTATTAGACCACTAGCGCTACCGAAGGGAATATAGTGAGACACGCTGACACATACGAACTGCACGCCAATACTGACTCTATGTCAGTAGTTCCATATATAGGCGGATAGATAGGAAGACAAACGTAGGGAGACGATTCACTAGCTAGTGCGAACCAATATAAAAGTACCTAGTTACGCCTGACGGGTACTTTTCCTCGGTACTCTACATCCGATAGCAACTTTCAGTATCGGCCCTAATCGCTCGCAGGCCCCTAATAATTCTTCCTCGACTTACTAATACGGTCGGCGAGGCTCAAAGTGCTAAAGTAGCTTTATAGAAATTGATCTTGTCTTTAGTTTGATTGCTGCGCTGAGAATTGGGCTCCTGGTATTATTTACGTGACCTCGACCTTAGAATGGAATGGAAGGGTATCGAAGGTATTGGGGCCGTGGTTTCGATAGCAAACCCACGAGAAGCAACCGGTTAACATCCTGCGGTGCATCAACACCATGGAGCAAATCGAGACTATCAAGGATTGGTTAATTGATGATGCGATGACTCTCAGAACTCCAGTCCTTCATCATCCGATGGCGAGAATCATGTATGCTCGCAGCATCTGAAACGCTTCACTTATACCGGAGTCACGCCCTTCGGGGCGTAACCACTCCCTAGGATCGCAAGGCCACGGTCACATCCACTTTCATCGACAAATATCATCTATTCGGGCTTGTAGTGGGATCGTCGTTCAATGTAATCGTCACGAAGGTCCCGGTTCTGTTCTTTCGCGACGTTTTGTGTCACATTCTTCGTCCAACTTCGTAATTCATTTCTCAGCCAATGGTACTGTAAATCGTGATACGTTAGTGGTGGAATCTCCCGTGTGGAGGAAGTCTATCATGTCTTGTTGACCTGTGCAAGGTTCGGTCCCTAGATCGCTCTGTAGTACTACAGCCAGATTCCAAATCGGTGTCCGGTTTCCACACTCTTAACCTCTCTCAGACAAAGAAGTGCGGGTGATGAGACAGTGCTGGCTAATGTGGAGCTAGGCTTCATGATGTACGGTAGACAAACAAGACCGTTCCTCACATTTCTGAGGCTATCTATGCACCTCACAATGGGTTGATGACAGTTGTTTCTAGAGCCCCGAGACTGAAAAACAGGGTCGCCGTCCGGCTGACCACACACCGCGCACAAAACCACTATAGCGCCTAAAGTGGCCAGCCCTTGAACTCATCTTCACCCTGCCCTCGTTAGGTATATTCAGGAATTCGGTGAAGACGGAAGATCCAATCGGGATGACGACATATTAAGAACGACTTAAGACAAATCATTACCGACCCATCACCACTTTCGCCTGTAGTAGGACAGACTGAGCTTGTAAAAACCGTCCATCGGGACATAGATCTGTATTTATTTGCAACACACAGAAGCTTTTAAACAGAGCCAGAAATAAAAAGGCTGCTGCGTGAAATACGGAATAACATTCTGACCACCAGATTACAGAGTCCGAAGCAAGGTCTTTAAGACTTGATATCTCCGAACAAGGTCTCTAAACCATAAAAGTCTGACACAACAGGGGTATCGTTTGCCAGTAGTAGTGCTTCCACGTCTTCATGATGATTGAGCACTGCAAGCTGCAGTGCTGTGAGACCGCAGTCATTCTCTCGAGCGATGCTGACATCTTTCCGCCTGAGAAGCATCTGGACCACCAATACTTGCCCGTTCTCGGTCGCCCAGAGAAGGGGCGTCCTGCCGTTTTAATCTGCCATGTCAGCACCAACATCGTGCATATCGAGGAGGAGACCTACCATAGACTCGTTTCCGTTATAGGCAGCCCACGAGAGTGGTGTGCGGCCAGGTGCGTCAGCCGTATTGACATTAGCGTTACTAATGCTTAAGAGAAAATGTCATGACCGCCTCGTATCCGTTCTCAGAGGCCAACGGAAGGGACGTACGGCCGCTATCTACTAAATCAACATCGACCTGGCCGGTTTTAAGAAGCAGCTTATGAGCTCGACGTGGCCTTTAGATGAGGCTTGCACAGTGTTTCCATATTTGCCGCCCTGTGCGTTGAATCCGCTTCCTTCTCCAAGAGTAGCTTCATGATCTTGACGTCGCCTTTGAATGAGGCAGCCTGTAGAGCGTTTCCATCGAAGCCGCCTTGTGCGTTAATGTCTGCCCCGTTGCCTAAGAGTAGCTTTACGATCTTGACGTGGCCGTAAGATGAGGCGGCCTGTAGAGCGTTTCCGTAGAAGCCGCCTTGTGCGTTAATGTCTGCCCCGTTGCCTAAGAGTAGCTTTACGATCTTGACGTGGCCGTAAGATGAGGCGGCCTGTAGAGCGTTTCCGTAGAAGCCGCCTTGTGCGTTAATGTCTGCCCCGTTGCCTAAGAGTAGCTTTACGATCCTGACGTGTCCGTAAGATGAGGCGGCCTGTAGAGCGTTTCCGTATGCGCTGCCTTGTGCGTTAATGTCTGCCCCGTTGCCTAAGAGTAGCTTTACGATCTTGACGTGGCCTTCAGATGAGGCGGCCTGTAGAGCGTTTCCGTATGTGCCGTCCCCCTGTGCGTGAATGTCTACCCCCTTGTCTAAGAGTAGCGTTACGATCTCGACCTGGCACGTACATATGGCGGCCTGTAGAGCGTATCCGTAGAAGCCGCCTTGTGCGTTGACATCCGCCCCCTTGTCCAAGAGCAGCCCCACAGTCTCAACACGGCCTCTAACTGAGGCGGCCTGCAGAGCGTTTCCGTATTCGCCGCCTTGCGCGTTGACGTTCGATCCATTCTCCAAGAGCCTCCTTGCAGTTCGATACAGCCCCCCAAGGCAGGCGTAGTATAGTTGTGATCCCTCAGGCCTTCGGCGAAAAGTGACATCTCCTTGCCGTAGACGTAGCCAACACCACCTCTGGAAAGTCACCTCTTCCTGTAAGAATGTCACACATGCTTCCAGGATATCCTCAACCCCCTCAGCCAAAGCAGCAAAGTCAACCCAGACTTCTGCCGCAAATTCCGCCATGGGGAACTTCCGCTTGATTTCTGTATGGCTACCTTGAATGTCTGTCAGGTATGCCAGGCAAGTTCTTGTAATAGAAATGCTGGCCGTCGGAAGATCTAGCTGATCTGTTTTAAGGAGGTATTCTTTGACGGAAAAGTGGGAAAGATGCAACTCTTTGTCGGTGGCATGCACAACAGCCACTAAGCTTGGGCAATAGTCCAAAACGTCAGTCTCGTGGAATAAGCGACGTTTAACGTCAAAACCAGTACAGTGATCATCGATGTCTGTCGCTATAATCTCTACAGCCTCGGCTAGCCGAAGAGGCCGCTTAGAATGCACCAGGAACTGCAGGAGACGTTGTGCGTCGCCTTTCAGCTCCGCAGGTATGCTTTCAAGCATGCGCCGGTACGTCTCGTCGAGGTCGCGGGGCAGAAGCGTGAGAGCCGTCTCAATTGCCGCCTCGTGACGACATTGGGCCAGGCTGTCCAGCTGACAAAACGCCCATCGGAACCTGGGAGCATTAGTCCATCGTAGGCAAAACAGTCGGAAACACTCAAATCCTACATCCCGTCGGCCCCGTCGCCGACTTTACTTCGGATACGATCGAGGAGGTCTTCCGGCAGACGCTTGTGCCGGAAATCACGCCGATGCGCGAGCTGTGCTGTGACATATGATCGTATGTCTGCGTCGATGGCATGCTTGTCCAGTATCAGGCAATTCCCTTCCCCAAACATTCCAGGTATGTTGCGCTGAAACTCCCATTCAGGCCGGCTAGTGCAAAGCAGCTGGACGTGACCAAGCTCTGGCCTACATACAATATCTTTCATCCACTCAATCAGTTCACTCCTCGTCGTCGGCTCGTCCAGGGCGTCTAGAACAACAGACACCCTTGTATGGCCTGCGAGCATCTTGCATACAACGTCCGATAGCGCCTTGGTAGTAGGCTGGTTACGGCCATCTTGGTGTACCCGGAACAACGCGTCCAGATGCGGCATAGAGGCAGTAGTGCATTGGTATAGTTGAGAGGCAAGCGACCGTAGCATGCCATCCACCGTCTGCTTTGTTGTGTCGCTAAAGTCAAAGAAGAAGCTGAGGAGAACTCGGTCGTCATCTCCCGCGAGGTGGTCCAGCACCGTCGTGCTCAGAACTGTTTTGCCGCATCCCGCGAGCCCGTGTAGCCAGACATGTTGGCACGACCCAGACTTCCACGATTGGAATACCGGATGCTCTAAGAGCCACGTGCCCGTTCCTACATGGCGGAGCTTCCTCGCGTGGTTGGCGTTCGTAGACGGGTCAGGAGGCCGCAGCCAGCGCTCAATCTTGTCGGTGTAGCGATCAGATTGGATCTCATCAACTATAGCTTTCGTTGCAGTCGTAGTTCGATCTACTCCATCGATTTTCTGATCGACTAGTCGCTGTTAGGAGACGTCTGATCAATTCCTTCGGGCTGGCTAATACGGTGTAGATGACTAACCCGACTGGAGCACCTCCAGCGCCCTCTTGGTCTCCTGGACCTCCGCTGCCGGCACGTATGTGAGAAGCTCCTTCGCATATGCCGCCGCCGTGGCCGACGCGTACCGTTGCCACCGATCGTTCTTGTGAGAATCGGCGTAGTCGCAGATGCCCCTAATGACGAGACAGGGAAAGTGGTTCATGAGACCAGCCGCTTCCATCTCGAAGCAGATACAGTCCTCGCCGACGTCGTCGACAATCCGATCACGCGTCGCGGCATCTTTAACGAGCGTATTACCCGATGCGATAATGCCGTAGTGGATCTCGGGGTCGATAGTGTCTCGACTGTCCCGTTGGACTTCGCCGGCCGCGTCACAACCGCGACAATCCGGCCCGGGGACGTGACCGTTGGAAGCGTTGAAGAGGCGGTCGTTTTCAAAGCCCTGATGAGCAAAGCCAGGACTTTTCTTCGATTTCTTACCCATTTTTGGGTTTCTTTCCAGCATGTCTTGGAGAAGGCAAGGGATCCTGGAGTCTTTCCGTTCGTGGTCGGCCTGAATGCTGGCAAGCGCGTTAAGCAGCACCGTCGGCGGCCGCCCAAGGAAACCTTTGCGCTCACGCTTATCGCCAGGTTTCGCCTTCGTCAGATCGTACTGACACACCCCGCCCGTCGTCCCATCCGGCTGGCTAACCACAACGTCGCCCAGGCGGATATCTTGGTCCCCATCCGGTCGCACGATGCCGCCGCCTATACCGACTAGTAGCCCAATGCGGATGGACGGCAGAGAGGCAAGAAGGCTCGAGGCCGTGGTTGCAGCTGATGTGGTTCCATATACTCCGGCGGCAAGAGAGGCGATGACGATGTTGTGTTGCCCGACGCGGCCCCAGGTGTAGACGTTCGGGTCTGACTGGTGTCTGATAAAGCTGGCTGGAGAAGCGTGTTCCTCATCGAGCATCGCTTCGGCAGCGGCCCGTTCGATCGGCAGGGCAGCAATCCAAGCGATCGTGTAGGCGTCGGGGCTGTCGAGAGCCTTGTGGGATGCCATGGTGCGGGAAGCCTTGCGAGCAAGATGGGGTCAGCTGGCAGTTGATGGGTTCTCGGGCTAGCTTTGGTGTTTAGCGATGAAGAAGCTAATGCTATCCTTGACCAAAAGCTAGCCAAAAGAGCGCCAGCCTTGTTTGGTATCAAAGACGAGCAGAGCGATTGGGCCCGTACCAACAGGCTGTCACGGGTTTCGCATGTTGGGGGCCATCACGCCTTGGCGCCTGCGTGCCTCGCTGATTGAGCGTGTTATCGTGCATGGTTGGGCAGTGCAGCCGAGATGATTCGGTCCAGTTCCCGCCACGAGGTGATCCGTTGTTGAACGTGTGTACGTTACGTCCGTTAGGATGGAATAGCAGGCCGGACAGTGCTCATTCGGCTCGGCCTATTGACTCCTAGTATAGGACGTGTTTTGCCGCCCCGCGCAGTGCTTGTTGTTGGTATCGACGCCGTCATCTCCGTGACCGGTAAACGGTCGCGCCAATGAGGCAGAGGAGAAAATGAAGGTCGAGAATACTCTAGAGGCTTTATTTTCATGCTTACCGCGAGCGGTGATCCTTTCCCCGCCTCGTGTGGCGAGAGGCAGGTTGAGTGCTTCGACACGCTGCACATGCAAACAGGGGCCAAAGCATAACGTCACCGCTTCAGGGGCCAAGGCAACTACCCCACCATTACACCACCGCGGGGCACCCCGACCTCTGAGCTTCCCCAAGCACTCTCCAACACGAACACCACGATTTCCAACGCCGATCATCCATCGCAAGCTTGCACAATTTCCAGCGCCATAGTATCTCATCACCGCAATAAATCAACACCAACCAGCCCCCCACAGCTTCCAAGATGGCCACCCCGAACCCCGATCCTCCGTCCACCTCCCCCGCCTTCATCCCCCTCGAGGCAAACCCCCAGCTCATGACCACCCTCCTCCACAAACTTGGCCTCTCCTCCGCTCTCCAGGTCCACGACGTCTACTCCCTGACCGACGCGGACCTTCTGGCCTTCATCCCCCGCCCCGCTCTCGCCCTCCTCCTCGTCTTCCCCGTCTCTGCCACCTACGAGTCCCACCGCCTGGCCGAGGACGCCCTCCTCGACGAGTACGCGGGCCACGGCGAGAGCGACCCCGTCGTCTGGTTCCGCCAGACCATCCGCAACGCCTGCGGCCTGATGGGCCTGCTCCACGCCGTCGCCAACGGGCCCGCGCGGGAGTACATCGGTACGCCTCCCAAGCCCCTCTCCTGCTTCTTCCCTTTCGCTTCGCTCGCCGTCCCTCACGCTGCACCTCTTCAATGCTATCCCTGCCCCTCCCCCCGGACCGATCACCTGGCTGACACGGGCACACTGCAGAGAAACCCTCCGACCTCGATACCCTCCTCCAACAAGCCCTCCCCCTGCGGCCCGCCGAGCGAGCGAGCCTCCTCGAGAACAGCACCGCCCTCGCCAACGCGCACCGCAACGCCGCCTCCCAGGGCGACACGTCCGCCCCCGAGGCCACGGACGACGTGGACCTGCACTACGTGTGCTTCGTCAAGACGGACGACGGGAGCTTCTGGGAGCTCGACGGCCGCAGGAAGGGCCCGCTGCAGAGGGGCCAGCTCGAGAGCAACGAGGACGTGCTGAGCACCAAGGCGCTGACGCTGGGGCCGCTGAAGTTCCTGGAGAGGGAGGGTGCGGATCTACGGTTCAGCGCCGTTGCGTTGGCCGGGGCTACTGATTAGAGTGCCTTTTTTGAGCTGCGGAGGAGATGCACCTTGTCATAGTCACGAGGTGGTGGAATGGAGATCTAATTAGGAGTAGCGGTGCACTCTATGGAATGCTCTCAGGGCAAGTAGGTCTGGTCGTTATGTTGCGAATTGTTTCCCCCAACGAGCCCCCGGGATCAAGATCCCGAGGCGAGCCACATTTGATACAACACCCGTGCCGCTTCCGCTTCCTCCTCCTCCTCCGCCTGTGCTGGAGCAGGCGACGATACGGGCTCCCTGGGCTCAGGCGAACTGGGTTCGGGGTCCCCAGCCAGCTCCTCAGACACCTGCGACTGGCTCGATCCCTTCAGCTGCCCCTGGTCAAATGAGTCCAAACGGTACGCAAACGATGGCAATGATGGCACCGATGCCGCATCCAATGAGGAGGCCTTCTGCAGCGTCCCTGAACTTTTCTGAAGACGACATGTTCGCGCGTCGCTCTCGTCTCTGGTCGTGGGCGTCCTTGATTCGCTGCCCGAGGGTTGGCGGGGGCTTTTCCGTGCGATTCGGCTCGTGGTCAGCGACTGGAGGGGCGGTTGCTTGCTTGACATCTGGGCGGCTTCCGTCGTGGGAGGGCCTCGTAGCGGCTGCTGCGTGGCTGGTGCCTGTGGGGGTTGTCTTGTCGTCATTGTTTAGCTTATCCTTGAGCTCGTAGGCCTGTTTCTTGGCGAATGTGGTTGATTTATTGATCGACTTGCGAGCTCGCAGTCGCGCGCTCTGGATAGTCTCGCCGATGCTTCCTGGTCGGTCAGCTGGTGAGCTGGACTGGGGTTGCTCCTGGGGATGTTCTTCCGGGACGACCTGCTCTGGCCAGGAACTTGGGGCTAGCACACGTTGCGGTTGTTGTGGCCTTTGGGGTTTTTGGTCCTCTTTGGGGAGTTGTGTAACGTGCTCTGGCGGTGTCAGGTCGAAGGTCACCGTGGGCTTGGGGTGTGACTTGTCGGCAGTGGGTTCGATTGGCTCGTTATGTAAGGACGGAGGAGGCGAGAGCACGCACTCGAGCTGAAGTTCGTCGGGCTGACCTTTGGCTGGGTCTTCGTGTATGGATGCCGGAGGCGATAGTGTGCATTCTTGGTAAGCCATGGATGGACGTGTGGGTACGTACGCAAGAGATGACGCTCGGTGAAGGGCAGGTCTTCATGCGATATCGGTCAAGATGACCATATGGGAAGAACGTGCAGGAGCTGGGGTGATGGAGATGTGGCGTTTGGGAAGGATACTGTTGCAGAGTTGGAATGAAGCTGGCTGGACGACAGCCCATGGACGGATGTTATTTTCGGAGTCGCATGAGTCTCGGTGGCTCACGCCAGCGCCTGCCAGCTTCCATGCCGCGATAGGTAGGAAGCTGGTCTCAAGCTTAAACCCTGAGAAGGAGGACCCGGAGCATTGCTCTTGGTGATTCCCAAGCGCTTTGTAGAGTCAGGGAGGCAGGAGCATCCCGTGGTACTCCAGCGGGCGAGATTGATGGCAGTCACCGGGGAAGCATCCTTGGACATGTACCTGTCTATGCCTGTCGTCTTGCTTTGCGCGGCCAGATGTATGATTCCGAACAGCAAGAGTCGAAAATCTACCTTGGCAACAGCAGGACAAACTTTCATGTCATGCCGCGACAGGCAGCGTTTGATGCCACACGGCCTTGATAGTCACTCTGGGAGCAAATTTCATGTTGGGCAGGGTAAATGAGGCCCATGCTGTATCGCAGATGAAAGCCATCGCAACATCGGGGAGATGAAGTTACGAAAAGTTCATCTGAAAAAACACGAGAAAACAGCCCATGAGGTGAGGTTGGAGCTCTTGGCGTGGAGGAGTGTCTTGTTTCACCTTGATTCACCGCTACGGAAAGTACCCCGCGCACGTTCCTTCCCGCCTCCAGTTCCAGAGTCAAGACCCTGACCTGGACCTCCCGGCCCTGACCTTACCTTGGTCTGCCTGACCTGCTCTCTCCCATTTGACCACACCTTTCAAGAACGCTAGCCCTTTTCCTCATAAAATCATAGCTTCTTTGAGAGCGCTTCATGCATCCGCGTTCGGTTTCCTGCGCTGTTCTGCCTTAATCCGCCTCCTTCGCAGCGGTGCCGATCCTCGGACCAGAGGAGAGCCACGATCGGAACGTCAAGAGCAGGACCGCCTGCCGCCTGCGTCTCAGTCTCCGTCGCAGCCACAGTCACAGTCAGTCACTGTCACAGTCGGTCTCCAGCTGAGACTGCCCTGCCTGACCCAAACCCGTCTCTCGCTAGACTTGAGAGCTCCTCCAATCGACACCTTAGCCTCCACACACCGGCATCATGGCAACAGCGCCTGCTTCCGAGACCCTGCCCGTATGGCTCAACCCCGCCTACTCGCGGCAGATTGTCAAGGGCAACCTCATGACTCTGAGCGCGAGACCCAAGACGGTTGAGCAGGGCGAGTGGATAGCGCACCATGGTCAGCCGCCCGTGACGAGGTCAACGCACCCTCACTAACGCGGTCTAGCCGTCGAGCACTACCGGAATCTGTGGAACTTTGTCCGTGTCGTCCACGAGAAGGAGGAGGACGGCACCACCGTCTGCAACGCCACCAGCTGCCCCAAAATGTCGGCGGGACCGTGAGTGCTCTGTTCCCTCCCCGCCGTTCTCGCTTGAGAGCCGGCCGGCCCGGGCCTCGTCATACTGACCCGCTCAGCAACCATTCCTATACCTGGCTCAACAACCGCTACCAGCCCGTCGAGCTCCCGGCCCACGAATACATGACCCTGATGCAGCGATGGATTGGTGGCAAGATTAACGATACTAACCTCTTTCCCACCGATCCCAACGGCGTCTCCTACGCCCCCAACGCCTCTCTCACCGCCAGCTCCAGCACCTCATCGCTGCCCCAGCCGAGCCCTGACACCCCCGGCGGCCCGGACGAGGACTGGGTCGGCCGCCGCAGCGGCTTCCCCAAGGAGTTTCCGGGCGTCTGCCGCACCATCTTTCTGCAGATGTTCCGCGTGTATGCGCATCTCTACCACAACCACTTCGTCGAGCCGTTTTATCACCTGAACCTCGAGAAGCAGCTGAACAGCTGCTTCAGCCACTTCATACTTACGGCGACGGCCCTGGATCTGCTGAAGAAAGAGGATCTGGAGCCTATGCAGGGGCTTGTTGACCTGTGGGCGGCCAGCGGTACGTTTCCGGCCGAGAGCAAGGCTTATCAGTACGCGAATCTCGAGAACGGGAACAGGATCTGGCGGCTGGCTGCGGTGTAGGCATGGCCAGGCACGGGAGGGCAGGACAATAGAGCAGAGACGAGGTGACCAGACGTGCGGACTTGAAAGCCAAGTGACAGAGGTAGAAGCTAAGGAGATACGCGAGACTCAAAGAGAATGAGGGGGCCCAGCATACGGCACGAGCGAGTCCAATGCATATTGAGATATAGACGAATCGAAAAGGGAAATATTTCCCGAAACGGGAGAGTTGACGTTCATGTTTATCAAAAGAAATGTCTCGCTCCAGGTTTGGTCACAGACACGGCACGCCAACGGCGCTGACAGAATTGGGTGATCAGCATGCGGCGTTTGATGCTGAGCCCGATATGAAAAGTAGCCAAAAGAATGCAAAAGTTGTACCACAGAGCTACCTGTGTAATCAAGTTCCGAACCAGGGAATCGAACCCTGAGCCTGACGGTGAGAGCGTCAAATGTTAGCCATTACACCAGTTCGGATGTTGATGCTATGAGGTGGCTCAATTTTCTACATAGATCAAAATTTTGGTGGGGTACTGTGGACATCGTCCATGCGACGAGGTTTTTTGCCATTCGGTTAGAGGCATGACTGGTACAGTACCAGTCTGCCTGTTACGAGGTCTTGAATGCTCCAGACCACCCTCCTCCCCTCTCTTCCTCGCAGTCACGTCCCGCAGTCATGGGAGCACTGGTAGCCGGAACCCAGGGTGACGAGATTGTCTGATCGGCGAGATAACATCGCACAGCGGCCAATACCATGGCTTGCTTTGGATCGTGCCCCGAACGCCTGGACTCGACGGTGCAACCAGGGCGGTTCAGCTGAATCTTTCGGCGCGGGATAGTCCCAGCCATCAAACACCACCATCCAGATAGCCTCGCAGCAAACGGCTGTGTGTGCCTCTGCCCAGTTCAATTTCATTTCCCAAACGGCCAGCCCGCCCGGCGTGAGACAGGGGGCCGTTAAGTGACGAACCGGGGAGGGTGGAGGGGATTTCCAGTGTGGTTCATCCCTGGGCGATCTGCCGCCCGCCGCACATCCTCGCCAATCCGGAATCCGCATGCTACGCCGCAGAAAGCTGGGTCGGTCTCTCGGAGGATTAGCGGGCGGGGGTTCGACGAGGGCCAGGGCTCCAGGGTACGGGGAGGGGAAAGGAGGGGGGGGGGGCAGCAAACGAAACAAAGTGACGAACGACAGCCGACCCTCGACCATCGACCATCGACCATCGGCAATCGACAATGTGACAAGTTTTGACAACCTTCTCACGACGCCCTGCAGCCGAGCTGCCTGGCTGCAGAGTGAGGTGCAGGCGAGACGAGCGGATGTCCCCGACAGCGAAACAAGGGCGGGACATGTCCAACCTGCAGAAACGTGCAGGTGAACCAGCCTTCTTCATCTCGCGGACATCCACCATGGGCACCCGTCGTCGGCACCACTGCAGGAACGTGGTCCCTTCCGGCATGCACTTCGGAGCGTGTCTCATCTGACTCCAGCCGAGGCCTGGCTCCCCCATCCACATACAGATCACCATCTCTCTGAGGACTCTACTCGGCACGCAGACTCATCAGCACCCCCCTCCAGGATCCATCGCCCCAGCAGAAGCAACAACCACAGGCACTAGCGAGGCTTCGTCGCATGATTGGGGGATGGTCTTCCCCTTCGCCGTCGCGCTACGCCTCTAGCCTCAGCTGCTACATCTGAGACCTGGGAGAAAAGAAATTGGTCCTGGCAAATAGGCTTCTTTCCTCAGCTGGCGCCACCCTTGTCTTCCCTACGCTTCCCTGCCGGGCTTGTGGTCGGCCTGGCCAGTCTGCCCCGATCGCCCCGAAGCCTCTTGATCCTGTCAGCGTCCGTCTCAGCCTCTCTCCCCTGGCCTTTCATGACGCCCACATGTCAAGGTGACTTGCTTCTTTGCAACGGCCGGCAGGCATGGACGGTCCCGAGCCACGGTCCTCTGCAGCATGGCCTGTCTTCACCAGCTTTGGGACCCAGATCCCAGCTCACCGAGAAGTGACTGTCTCAACCCCGGGGAGGGGGAGACGGAGGTCGAGATGGAAAACGAGAATCAACCCCCAACCGACAGACGGCTGCCGCGTTTGTCCAAGAACGATGACCAGTCAGCTGAGGGCTGTCCGTTTCTTTGTCCCCTCCTCCACCCTCGCACGGCCGCTCCACACGAGTTGGTCTCTAGCCTCTGGCCCTGAATCGTCTGCCGTCTTCCAATGCTGCCAGCAGGTCCGTTCTGCTACCGCTACCTGTCGTCGAAACGTGGCAGTGGAGGTCCGTCCATGTCTGAGCACCCAAGCAGAACGGGATAGGGAGGAGAATCGCGCAACTGGTGGTCCGTTTACGTACTGGCTCGCCCGCTTCTGGCCCAATCCGTGCTTGCCCATTCGGACGATCGTTGACGAGCTTCTGGGTCAGAGCATGTTTGCTGTTATCTGGCGGGCGTCGATTTCCATCAATACGGGCGGCGGACGACGAGCCCGCTCGAGTATTCCTCCCCGTTGACCTTGTCAGCACCGCCCATCCTTCCCGTCCCAGGAACACGCGCATTGCTTGTGCCGCACACTCCCTCTCATCCATGACCGCATCACAACTCTATTGGATTCGCCATCCCGGCCTTGCATGGTCCGAAGCCGCCTCCCCAAGCCCTCAGGTGCTCTTTCTTCTGGCATGGCATCACAGGAAACCCAGTGAATTCAATAGGTCTGCCTACAAGCCATCAGGAATACCTCTCCACCTTGGCACGAGCACGAAGACTAGTTGTCACAAGGCAAAGACTGCCTGCACCTTTCTCTTTCTGTACAACCGCAAGAGCCGGAGTCCGCTACAGGGACGCGGCGCCGGGTCGCTCTAGCTCTCCTTACTTTTCCCCGTGTGCGATTCATACCCACCCCTCCCGTCTGATCTACTGTCTTTCCCGACTGCTGAAGACCCCTTCCCCTCCCACCTTTCGTTTTCGTTGCTCACAGCATCCCGAACCTGCTCGAATCTGTGCGCCGGGTGCTCTGTCGGCAGAGAAAGCCATCTTCTCGACGAAGAACATCGCCAAAAGAATTCCTGTTTCGACGCAGTATCTCTTCTTCCGTCGACGTTCTCGCCGCGGCCGCATGGCCGGCAGATCATTGCCATCATGGGACTTCTGAGCTTTCTGTCGTCGCGAAAATCGTTCGAAAGATCGTCGCGGCCCTCGTCCAGCCTCCAGGGGCAAGCCTACCATGCTACGGCAGCGTCGTTGCCTCCCGTTCAAGGTACAGATCTTTCCGACTCGTCACTTTCTCGTCCTAATCCGATTGATATAGGGACGTACCCGATGAACGGCAACGGGCTTGCGGCTTCCTATGAGGCTCTGCACCGACCCCGCCAACAACGCAAGCAGAGCATACCACCGCCGGACAGCGATTCGGACGGCGGTGCGCCTGCGCCTTTCGTGCCACGCTTTCGAGATGCCAATATCGAGCGGCCAAGGACGGCTCCCAACGGAGCGGGAAGCCCGTTCAAGAACCCCCAGCGAAGGAGAGATTCTCTGATCAAAGCACCGCCCCTATCCTTTCGCAAGCCCAAGTCAGACTCGGTCTCTTCAGCCACCAAGCCCGCCACGAGCTCGATCCGCCAATCTGGCGCATCACACCAGACTCGTGGACAAACACCTTCAACGCCTTTCGCCCATGTTCGCACCAACTCTGTGCACAGCATGAACACGGGGCGGGGATTCGTCGACCTGCTCGACGCCCAATCTCAGTTTGTGCCTCTGCAATTCCAGACCAGAGTCAAGGCGGAGGGGGCGAGAGACTACGGCGAAGATGTTGCTGACCGCAACCTGGGCGAGAACGGCACCGATCTGACCTCACCGCAGGCGCAAGCCTTCTATGCTCTGACCGGCAGGAACCCATGCGACGAGCCAGACAGTCACCCGCCACCCATCTGGACAAGCACCTTCGGCGACAATGGACGGCCCTTCCAGCCGCCAGCGCGAAACGAATCTCTCGACCACACGAGACGCATGTCCCGGCATGCCTTCATCAACCCGTTGTCACAGAACCCGCCTTTTTCGACGTTGCCAGAGGAATCGATTTCGAATGAGCCGAGATCGCGAATCAGCCTTCACATGTCGCAGCCGAACCGTACCGACAGGAGACAGTCATTGAGCTCCTATATCCCCACTGTCCCCGCATCACCCTACGTTGAGGCAACAACAGCAAGACCCAAGAGCATGCACAAGCCGAATCGAAGCGCTCACCAGCTTGCGAGCACCGACCAGCCAGCCAGCTTTCGCTCATCGACGAGCAGTGGCCTGGGGATCTACTCCCACCCGGTGCCGCAGATGCAACCCGAACCGCCAGCGCCGTCGGCCCCATTTGCCCGTGACTCGTTGATGCTAGCAAAGAAAAACTACTCGCTACCCAGCAGCTCGAAGACATCAGAGAGACGGTATCGCGAGAAGCCTGCTGAAGCGGGCTATTCATCCCGGGATGAGGTTGTGAGAAATGAGCTCTTGAGAGATGACGTCCCAACGGGACAGCAGGGGGGTCATCGGCGACCAAGTGATGCTTCGCAGATTGTCTCGCCCCTGCAGATGAACAGCTCACGCAACCACCTGATCGATGTCGGGTACGATTCTGCGGATGAGGGCGACGGCTGGACCGAACAGTTTTCCTTTCACACGACCGATGCGCCCTCGGCACCTGTGTCTCGTCAGTGCCTCCATCTTTCTCATTAGTCTTGGGAACATCCTGCTGACGTACCTCAGAAGCGACGCAATCCAGCCGCCCGCGCAAGAAAAGCGTAGAAGGGCCCTACCACCGAGCAAAGAGCCAAGGTCCGCTCCACGGGCGCATCAGGCTCGACGAGATTTATGAACACATACCCATCCGGACTAGCAGCTTGAATCAATGGTCCGTATCGTCAAACACACCTACCATGTCAAGCACAAGCTCAACGCGCTATGCAAGACCAAACTCTCGTCACACGCCGAGCACCTCGATCGACCTGCCCGTCGTGTCGCCGAAGCACGTGTGCCGAAGCTGCACGTCGCACGGCAGCGGCCCCGACGACGCGAGCTCGTACCACACGGCGCTGAACAGCACGGCCCACACGCCCGTCACGTCCCCCGTGCGGGTCCACGCCGACTTCAACATTGACGACTATCTCTCCTCGGACGACGACATCGACGCCGACTCGATTATCAGCCCCAGGGAGGAGCCCGGCGAGCGCGAGCATGGTCTCCTCTTCCGAAACACGGGCTACGGGGGCGACGGGCTGCAGCTCCCGGGTCTGCTCGACAGCATCCCGGCGGTGCCGGCTCCTCCCGTCGCGCTTCCGCTGCGGCATTCGCGCAGCACGCCGCTCGCTGGCCTTTACGAATCCGACGGCGGTCGAAGGCTGACACTCGGCCCGAAGGCACACGCGACGGGGTACGCAACGGACGAGGGAGACCGCGACGAGGTGCAGGAAGAGATCGGGGGATTCCCGAGGGAGGACCTAGCGCCCGGGCGGCGAGGCATGAAGAGGATCTCGGCGCTGGGGGCGGCGCACCAGGGGCAGAGCGAACAGCTGGCGCTGAGCTCGCCGATTGAGGAGGAGAAGGAGGGGAAGGTGGATGTCCGGGCTGCGGTGCGGCTGCGGAAGGAGGCGAAGGCGAGAGCGCGCGCCGGGGGCAGGGTGAAGGCGCGGGGCCGGTCGAGGAGGAGGTCCTCCGCTCGCGGGGAGGACGGACACTCCGCTGATGTCGAGACGTAATGCTTGGGCGGTGTTTGCTTTTCAAGACGGCTTGGACCGCACGGGATAGGATATGGCTATTTGGGTACCGGTTGGGGGATAATATGGGTTATTTTCTTTTTTGGATGGTATACCCCGGAGTTGGATGGACGGCACGGGGTCATGGGCTGGACCAGGACGGGGTTCCGGGTTCTGGTATAGAGGATAAGCAACGATGCGCGGCAAGGGGTTACTTTCCCGACGGATTCAACATTGACTTATTGTCCAAGTCTCATGAACGTATTTGGTACTCGAAACTGCCTAGATTCTCCCCGGCGGCACGCGCTCAGAGGAAAACACCATGCCGCCGGACCCACGCAACACGCGCCTTCCCATGTCGATGCCTTCATGAGGCTGCCAACCTCGCCCTGTTCCCGACCAGTACCAGCTGCCTCTCGTGGTGCAACTGGTATAGGTGGTAAAAATCCTGCTCAGCACGAGTAGGCCTGGGGTTCAATTTCCAGACCGAAAAGTTGATAGAAGGGTTTTCGTAGGCGCCCGACGCGGGCGCCGAGCTTTTTGCATTTTTATCTGCCTCTCGCTCTGTTTGTCTTCGTCAATCATGATGCCTATTTCTGTCCCCATTACCACAGCTACTTCATCCCTCTTAAGCAAGTCCCTCCACGGCCTTTTCATTCTCTTGAACAGGCCCCTCCACCGCCACTTCATCCTCTAAAGCAAGGCCCTCCACGGCCACTTCATCCTCTTAAGCAATCCCCTCCACGGCCACTTCATCCCTCAGCACTCCTCCCCCAACACATCGAACGGGTTCGAAGACACCCTCTTCGCCACGGGGGCCGCGACGACGCCGCCCTTTCGCTTCTTCTCCCTCTTCCTCTCCTTCTCCTCGCCCTTGGTCAGCGGCACCAGATCCCGCGGCTCGACGCCCAGGAACTCCGCCAGGGGCTTCACGTCGCCCTTCGCGCGGACCTCACCCAGCAGCGCGGCGACGTCCTTCACGCCGGGGTACTCCTCCAGCGCCGGCAGCCGGGCGACCTCGGCCCGCAGCCCCGCGAGGGTGTCCGCGGGGAGGACGTGCCGCCCGGGCACGGCGTCCAGCAGGGAGAGCACCTGGGCCAGCACGCGCAGGGAGTAGCACAGGGCCTGGACCTGCGCGGCGAGGTGGATGGTCGACCAGGGCGTGTCGTCTCCGTCCCCGTCTCCGTCTCCGTCGGCGGGCCGCGCGGCGAAGAAGTCCCGCACGGCGGCCACGCCACTGGCGTCCCTGCCCGCGTCGGCCGCCGAGGCGAGGTCCGCGGCGAGGGTCAGCGCGAGCCACGCCGTGCGGCCGTCGAAACGCGCGGCGCGGCGGAGCGCGGCGAGCAGGGCGACGGCGGCGGCCTGGACGTCCTCGCTTACCGGGACCTGCTTGCCTGGGTTGGCGGCGGACTGGACGCGGCGGTACTCGCGCACCGAGGGCGGGGGAAAGGGGTGCGCGGCGCGGAGGAGGGAGTAGCTGAGCTGCCGGATGTCGAGGCTGGGCTCCCAGGCGCTGGCGCGGGTGGGACAGTCGAGGAGGAGCGGGAGGAAGACGAGGGGCTCCCTGTCCGAGGGGAGGTCGTCGTCCGGGGAGAGGCCGAGGTGGGAGCGGACTGACGGAGACTGGACAACGAGCTCCGAGACGCGAGGGTCGAGGGGTGTCTTGAGGGCCGCGAACGCTTCGGCCGCGGCGGCCGTCTGGGCATCGTGGGCCTGGTAGGGCTGGAGGAAGGCCGTGAAGGCTGCTTCGTCCTGGACTGGTCGCTGAGCCGCCTGGAGGAGCTGGGGGAGGGATTTGTAGGGGTCCTGGCTGAGCTCGTAGGCGAAGCGCTGGATGCTCCGTCCCGGGGGTAGGCGGAGGCGCTCGGCGATGGAGGCGGGGGAGTACTTTGCCGCTATGAGGCCGCGGTGGCCGTCGAGCGTGCCGGAGCGGAGGTCTCTGAAGAGGATGACCGAGCCGGCGCCCAGGTCGTGGACGAGGAGGTCCGAGTCAGAGGTGAGAACGCAGCCGCCGTGCTTGAGGGCGTGATCTGCGCAGTAGGCGTCTGCCTCGCCGGGCACGAGGCGGATGAGGGAGGCGTACTTCTCCGAGAGGCGGAGGCGTTCTAGGATGGCGGGGACGAGGAACGGGGGGGTGTGAGGGGGTTCGCGGCGGGCGTAGGTGCTGGGGAAGGGGGCGGGGACGAGCTCGTTGGACTCGGAGAGGAGGCGAGAGGGGCAGCTTTTGGGATTGCTGCCGTGGAGCTGTTGGAGTCTGGTGGAGGACTTGAGGAGGCGGTCCAGGCGGACATGGTGCTTGGAGGGCGGGAGGTAGCCGTCAAAGTAGATGGCCGTTCTGGGAGTGTTAGCTGTCGTGTTGCAGAGATGTATGATAATGGTGAGGTAAGACGTGGGACGAGTCGTAGATGCAGTTCTTTGGACATGAGAGGAAGAATAGGGGTAGAATAGGGGCTGATATACACTTTGGAGCCTTTGGACAGGGCATCGAGCCAACTTATGGCGGCATCGCAGAGGAGCTTGTGAGAGACCTGGCCAACCCTGTTGCTGGAACACAAGTGATGGATGTGATAAGCGAAGGAGGGGCCATCGATGATGATCTTGATGCCGGACAGCAATGTGTCAACTCCGTAGGGGCCCAAGTGCGTGAAGAGGTGGGGGATTCCCATTGGAGGTGCCGTGGGAAGCAACAGGCCCAGAATCACCAGGATCGCAGTAAGAGAGAAACGCAGGATTAACGAGTGTAAGTCAACTCAAAGGCTCGAATAAAAAAAAATCAGCGACCTTTTCTCATGGCTAAGAACTGGATGAGGGCATCGTCGTGTCATGTCGTCGCGATGGAGCGAGTTTGCACATCGCTGTAAAAGAAGAGAATGGACTATCCGATATCCCATTAAGCGCATGAAGACCCCTCTACTTGGCACAGTGTGCAGCAGCCCCCGCTAGACGAAACCCATCCCCTCCACGCTTGACGTCAGAACGACCAGCACAGTCTTCTCTCGCCCTCGGACACGGCCCCCACCCGGACCCTTCCTTTCTTTCCTCGTTCTCGTTCTCGTCGCAGCTGCTCTCAAAATTTGTTTTCGTCCCTCCTCTCTCCGGAGCTCCCCCTCCTTCAACCTCTCCCACCATCGCCACCACCAAGACCAATTCTCACGATGCGTAGCACGTTGATCTTCGCGGGCAGCTCCTGCCCAGCGCTCACGGGCCAGATTTGTGAGAACCTGGGCATGCAGCCCGCCGAGGCGGAGCTCACCCAATTTTCCAATGTAAGCTGGCCGTTCCTGAGCTTGAGCCTGAGCTAGAGTCGAGCAGCTTGACCTGCCTGCTTGGCTTGCCACGCGAAGGAGCTGCCTCGAACACCTTTCTGCCTGTTCGAGTTGGAGTCTTTCGGCTTGTCAAGACTTCTCGTTGAGACTAACCATCCACACAAGGGCGAGACCAGCGTGCGCATCCTGACCAGCGTGCGAGAGAAGGACGTCTTCATCGTCCAGTCTGGCAGCCCCAACGTCAACGACACCATCATGGAGCTGCTCATCATGATCTCTGCGTGCAAGGGCGGCTCGGCGAACAAGGTCACAGGTACGCCGTCTTCCTATTCCCGCTCTCTGACTCACTCGTTGACCCGCCCGCAGCCGTTCTCCCCTACTTCCCCTACAGCCGCCAGTCCAAGAAGAAGTCGCACCGCGGCGCCATCACGGCCCGCATGCTGGCCAACCTGCTGACCATGGCCGGCATCAAGCACGTCATCACCGTCGACCTCCACGCCTCCCAGATGCAGGGCTTCTTCAAGTGCCCCGTCGACAACCTCCACGCCGAGCCCCTCATCGCTCGCTGGATCCGTCACAACGTGCCCAACTGGAGGGAGGCCGTCGTCGTGTCCAAGAACGCCGGTGGGACCAAGCGAGTCACGTCCCTCGCTGACGCCATGAAGCTCAACTTTGGCATGGTCACCACCGAGAAGAAGAAGCACCGGGGCGCCAACATGTCGGCTAGTGTCATCATGGGCCACCTCCACAGCTTCAACCGCGAGACTGTGCTCGAGTCGTCTGCCGCGAGCAAGCCTGCCGAGAACGAGGACGAGGGCGAGGGCGAGGCCACCAACGAGCCTGCCCCTGCGCAGACGTCCGAACCCCGCAACGTCAGGCAGAACCGCGTCCGGGCGAACACGCAGGGCTCCCCTCAGCGCTCTACCGGCCCGCCTCTTCGCACCGCCGAGGTCGGCCGCGCGCCCCGCCCGACCACGCCGACGCAGAAGTCGGGTGGTCAGCACCAGGACGAGGACGAGAGCGATGCGCAGTACGACGACGGCCCGGCGTACGAGGTCACGCAGGCTCGCCTGGTTCAGGGTCACATTGTCGATGACGATTATCCGTCGCCCGCAGAGTCGACCGCCGACGGCAGCTCCCGCGAGGAGCCCGACCCCATGACCATGTCGCACGCCTCGTCCTTCTTCGCCCACCCTCCCAACCACGCCGAACCCGCACCCCATGCGCTCGGCGGCTCTGGCGACGCGGAAGGCGAGTCGGACGAGGAGGAGGACACCCTCAAGGATCCCAAGGTGGAGCACATGATCACCCTCGTCGGCGACGTCAGGAATCGCACCGTCTTCATCGTCGACGACATGATCGACAAGCCCGGCTCCTGGATCGCCGCCGCCGAGACGGTCGTCAAAAAGGGCCATGCCAAGAAGGTCTACTGCATCGCCACGCACGGCGTCTTCGGCGGGGACTGCCTCGAGCAGATGCAGGCGTGCGAGTGCATCGACACCATCGTCGTGACCAACAGCTTCCCCATCCAGGAGGAGCGCGTCAAGAACATCAGCAAGCTCGTCGTCCTCGACCTGTCCTTCCTGCTCGCCGAGGCCATCCGCCGTAACCACTACGGCGAGTCCATCTCGCCCCTCTACCAGCACATCCTGGACTGAGGTGGGATGCGAAGGCAGACTGGGAATGTGTATCAGGTCAAGGTATGGCTGGCCGAACCCAGGGTTCGTTTGACTTATTTCTAGGCGGCATCTAGCGAGGCGTACGGCAACGGCATGATTTCGGGCCCCTCGGTCCACGACGAGGCAAAAGCAGAGCTCTAGACGAATGATGATACCATCTGCGTTGCTGCCCGGTGCACGGGATGTCTGTGATCCCTGCGTTCGTTCCTTTCTTTCTCTCCCCCCTTTCTCCTCATTTTTGGCACGCGCCACACTACCCAGCGGTTGCTTTCTTCGGAGAGCCGGGGCCCAGTTCATGCAGAACGGGTCCTGAACGGAACGTTGGAATATCAATTCTTCGACCTCGAGGGCTCCCCATTGCTCATCGGCTTGATTGCGCCGTTTGGTCGATGGGCGGGGAGCGAGAGCGATTCGGACATTTTTTCCCTGGCATGTTTGTGATGTGTGATTTGCAATTGACATCTGTCACGTAGCTATTTTACAGATGCCTGGCTAGGAGGCTGGTGTCACAGAATGTACAAGACTGGTTTAACTTGCTTTATTCAGCCAGGAACATCGTCAGCCACGTAGACGATGATAGCAATAATACATCAACTGACTGAACTCTCCACACATCATGCCTCGCACCCTCGTGACAAGCCTGCCTCCCGCCCGTCCTACCCAGCATCATAAGATCATGACAAGACTCCACCCGCCAGCCCGTCCAGCTCCGCACCGCTCACGCCGTGCACCTCGGCCAGTAACCTCCTGAACTCGCCGACGCTGCTCTCCTTCTGAACAGTCTTGACATCCTGCAGCAGCTCCTCCACCTCGCCGCCGGCGGCGCCCTTGCCCGCCGCGCGGATGAGGCGCCACGCGCGGCGGAACTCGTCGCGGATGGCGACGATGCCGTTGTGGGTGACGGTGCGGGCGACGTTGTGGTCCAGCTCGAAGGGGTCCTCGATGGCGAACAGGTAGCGGTGGCGCACCTCCTTGACCTCGGCGGGCTTGGCGGCGGGCTCGGCGGCGGCACCACCACCACCACCACCGGCGGCGGGAGCGCCGGCCGTCGGCGACGGCTGCCCGGGCTGCTCGCCGGGGCGGTACTCGAGGACTGTCTTGGCGCCGGTCCAGCCCTTCGCCTGCTTGGAGAGGAGGCCGCGCGGGGTGCGCAGGCTGAGGACGTCGCGGCCCCAATCGAAGCCGCGAGGCGCGGGACGCGCGCCGGGCGCGCCGCCGGACGACAGGTTGCCCGTGTGGGCGTAGTACTCGAAGAAGCCGCGGAGGAGGCGGCCGACGGAGTGGTCGTTGCGGTTGAGCTGGCGCGCGCGCGCGAGGCGCTGGATCTCGGCCTCGTCGCGCCAGAAGCCGACGAAGCGGCCGCGGCAGATGAGGCCGTCCGTGTCCGGGTACGTGACCGGGTCGTTGGGCGGCGGCGGCGGGCCCAGGTGCTGCAGGTTCGGGCAGACGAAGGGCTCGACCACGTTGACGAGGTAGTGCAGCATCATGAGCACGTAGCCGTAGCTGCTGAGGGTGCCACGGTAGGGCGTGTTGATGCCGCGGCTCTTGGCCCAGTGCTTGACGAAGAGCACGAGCGTGCGCACGCGGGGGTCCGTGTGCGAGTAGCACCGGAGGAGGAGCGTGTTCTGCAGCGCGAGGTGCGCCGCGAAGTTGATGTCGCACTGCACGCCGACGCCCGACTTGGGGAACTCGAGATTATCGCGGTACCGGTCGCGGGCCTGGTTGGCCGCCAGCTTGGACGGGTCGGACAGGGACAGGATGGCCCGCAGGACCCGCCGAGACTCGGGCGCAGCCAGGGCGAGCGAGCTCGTGTCGCCGGGCTGATCCGTCGGGCCGCGGAGCAGCGCGACGTACTCTCTGATGACCGGCTCGACGCTGCTGTCATATGCGTGGTGCTCGAGCGCCCTCTCGAACTCGGCCGCCAGCTGCAGGCTCTTGTGTCGGCGGACGACGGTGGCCAAGCTGACGGGGCCAGGCGAGGCGGCGACAAAGTCCCGGACCTGCTTCTGGACTTCGAACGACCAGATACCTTCCACGTAATGCCCGAGAACGAGTCGCTGGAAAGCCTCCTCGGCGTCCTGAACGAGGGAGTCCGCGGGGCGCAGGTTCCCAACCATCTTCGTCACGCGATCGTGGTAGTCGCTTGCCGACTCGAACTGAGTTTGCTGGAGCGAGATGAGCTGAATCGAGTTGAGCTTCTTGAGCTTAAGGAGGTACAGCTGAAGCTGCTTGGCATGCTGCAAGGGATCGCCTCCCGGCACCGACTGGTTCTGCATGTCCTTCCAGCCGTTGACGCACACTTCCGCAGTCTTTTCGAAGTCGGCCGTCTTCTCCTGGGTGACGCGGTTCTCCCACGCCATGACGAGCATCTCACCCTCGATCTGCGTGTGGACGCCCAACAGCGAATGGAAGCACACACCGCTCCCGTTCTGGCCAAATTTGAGCGACTGATAGCTCTGTAGCCTGGACTTGAGAGCCTGGTCGTACAGGCCATCGACAAAGACCTCGCAGACCCGATCCAAGATGTCAAAGTCCTGCGGCGTGAAGGTGGTGTGGTTCGACAAGGTAATGTCACGCCCGTTGAGCCGTCTAAGCGCGCGCTTGGCGTTGTTGTAGTAGGAGGTCAGGTTCTGCTTCTCGGTTTGCCGGAGCTTCAACGTCTTCAGCTGTTCCGAGAGAGACTTCATGGCGGGATGCACATCGCCTGCTGATGCTGCCCCATCTGTGGAAATAGGAACAGTGGCATCCTCTTCTGCGTCAGGCTGCGGGTTCTTGGGGCTGTCTTGGTCAAGAGCAGCGTCATCCGCACCCTCGTCGCCATCAGCTGCCCCGGGGCCGTCATTGTCAATACCCTTCTCCCACTTGTCTCGCTCTTCCAGCAGGCCCAGGAGCAGCGGCTGCGTGGGGCTTCCGCAGAGCTTGATGATGGGAACACGTGTTCTGGTCAGGAGACGCGCGCCGAGGCCGTTTTCGAGGAAGGCCTTCTCGATGAGTCGAGGAATCGCCGAATCGGCACTATCGGGCTGAGGCACGGAGAGGGGCGAGATGAGACCCAGGTCCATGTCTGATGCCTTGGTAGCAAAGCCTGAGGACAGGCTGCCGAAGCATTCCATGCCCACGGAAGACGCCGGGAAGCCAACCCTCCCATTCGTCTGCTCTTCGTGCTGCACGATGACCTGGCGGCAGATGTCCTGAATCCTGATCCGGAAAGACTCCTTCTCCATGATGTCGTCCCGCTCGATCTCGGCGCCGGCAACAAGCGTCTCGGTCAGGCCGTCGAGGTACGACGACTGTAGAGCCAGCTCGTCGGCAGACAGGGGGGCAGAATAATGGCCCCCGTGTGGGTTGTAGAGGGAATGAGGGCGCTGAGGGCCGCGCGATGCGCCCCCGTCTTGACGAAACCCGGGGGGCGCATTCGCAGCCGAAGGGCCGTGGTTCTGGTGCGGTGGGAATGAAGGCGCGCCGTATCGCTGTCCCCGTCCTTGAGCATGGCCCTGAACCTGCCCATGCTGCTGCGGCGGACCTGCCCACTGCCCGCTGTGGCCGCCAGGGCGATGGTTGTAACCTTGACGCGGTGGTCCTTGACGAAAGCCCTGCTGCTCGTGTTGGCCCGGAAAGCCTTGGTTCTGCCCAAACTGACGGGGAGGTACTGGCGCAGTAGGCCTCGTGTCGACAGGAATCGACATCTGAGCATTCATCTGACGACGCTGAGCCTGGTTGGGACGCTTCCTGGTCGCCTTGGGCGATGTGGGCGGCGGCTGGGCTGATGCCGGGGTATCATCCGTCGACCCTGCCAGGAGATCCTGCTGAGGGGTGCTGGCGCCATTGTTCCCCGTGGAGTTTGTGAGGATGAGGCCCCGCAGCCTGTTCTCCAGTGCGGGATCTTGACCCTGGCCTGAAGATGGAGGGTGAGCCATGGCTGGTCGTGGGTCAGTGCTCCAGCTGGGCGATGGTGAGATGCGTGTGAGGGCCCTGTAAGTCCCGAGCCGCTGGGATCACTGACTTCTGTTAGCACTTGAGCTTGCGTGAGATGCCGATCCATGGTACTCACCGGGATGCAGAGGGGGTCGTCTGTCCGTCCGAGAGAGCATGCGGGTTCGAGGGTTTTGTGTCGTACTTGGTGAGCGCCTTTTGACTGTTGTTTTGGTGGATCAGATGCTCCCTTCCTTTCTGCGGTTTGGTGATGAGCTAGGGATGGAAGGGTGATGTGTCCAGGGTCGAGATCCCACGGTAAAGACCACGCAGGATGAGATTGAGATGCAGCCTGATGAAGCGCCGAGGACGAGTTGGCTTGCTTGCTTGGGGGAAATGATCGTGAATGGGCCGATTGAGCAATCAGAGGTTGAGGAGGAAGGCACGAGACGGGGTCAGGTAGAAATACAGTGTGGGGCTCAGGGTGACACAGTCTTTCGGCTGCCAACAGCGACGGCAGCTGAGTTTTGCAGAGACTAAATACAGTGCGGATGCGTGCCACGATTACAGCTCGCCCCGCAACGCCTGCTGAGGTGAGGTGCATGAGACGAGGTAAGGTACCCGAACTGCCTTCTGGTGCGGGACTGCAGCTGGAGAGGCCACTCTGCCATGTCGGGTCGCATTTTACATGCGTTGCAGGTAGGTAGATCGTGGAGCACAAGCTATGAATCTTTGCTACGTGCTCTCCCCAACCTTGACACCTCGCTCGAGCATGACTTTTGTAGTTGTAGCCAAGCTGAATGAGGTCTCTAGGTGGCAGTCGGCCAACCCTTATGACGACATGCTCCCAGGGAGCTTCTGGCAGGGCACCTGATTGGATCCGCCGTAGTGGCATCTTCAGTGGGAAAATGGATGGCATATTGGGGCTCTGCACAGTGCAGGCACCAAACCATACCGAGGCGGAGATGGTGCTCCACCTCGCGCGCCTCGACTCCACTCCCTCATGCCAGGCAGTCCAGGCAGCCCAGGCAGCCCAGGCAGCCCAGACCACCTCCACCTCCCCTCAAGGTCAACACACTCCAAGAAGCTGCATTCACCTCTCCATCAGCTTTCTTTGACCCTGCCCTTCCCCCTCCACATCGACACGACCTTTGACCAATTCCAGTCGAAGGAACAAAGCCGTCCCTCTTTCTTGCCTCGTCTTCCCTCGTTTCAGTCCTCAGAGCTTCAACGCCAGCGACGTTGCACCGCGCTGCCTTGCGCCGCTCGACCGGTCCACGTCGCCTCGAAAACGTCGAGACCAACACTACCTACGAGCAGGGCACCCACCCATCATCGTCACCGACCGCCTGTCGCATCGCTACCCGGAAATACTTCGAGCTATCTAGGCTTCCGCAGAGCCCGCTACAAGCCGTCAAGATGAGCGCGCCGCCCTCTGGTCTGCCAAACGGGCAGAACCAGGACCAGAAGCCCAACCCGACCGGGCAGCCTCAGCGCCCTGCTCCCATCAAGCGACGAGCGAAAGGCGACCCGCTCGTCGCTCGCCGACGACCTCAGCCCAAGACCGGTGCGGCCCGACCACAAGGCGCTGGCGGCGGCGCTGGCCCTGGAGCCGGCCCTTCGTCCAGCCGCGCAGGGCCGCCTCCCTCTGCCGCCCTCAAGCCCGAAGTCCACACCGCCGGCTTGCTGTCGCGCATCGCCAACAACCGCAGCAAGACGGCAGCGAACGGCGGCTGGTCGGAGCCGCTGCCCGCCGGCGGCCGCGAGTGGAAGATCGTCACGACCAAGCGCGCCCTGCTGGAAGGCACCCGCCACCACGTCATGAGGTTCTCCTCATCCCGGATCGAGAAGGAGAAGGAGCACATCGACCCCACGAACCAGGAAGAGTTCACCCGGCCCGTCACCCTCCAGCGCCGCGACCCCCGACAGCCCGCTGCCGGCCGCGAGGTGAAGCCCGAGGAGGAGGAGCCCGAAGCCGAGCCCAACCCCGAGGACGAGAAGGAGACGGAGAGGCTGGCCCAGCTCAAGGCGGAGAAGGACGCCTGGAAGGCGATGGAGGCCGCCAAGAGTGCACCGGCGATCAAGGACCCCAACGCGAGCTCGCGCACCAAGCAGCCCAAGCACGAGGACCGTGGCGTGCAGTTCCACCGCGCGCCGCGATCGGAGAAGGAGCGTAAGCAGCAGTCGCTGCGATACGAGGAAGCGCTGCCCTGGCACATTGAGGATGCCGACGGACGGAACGTGTGGGTCGGTTCCTACGTCGCCCCTCTGTCCGAGACGACCGTCTGTCTCGTGGCCACGACAGATGGCAAGTTTGCCATGACCCCTCTAGAGAAGTGGTACAAGTTCCAGCCCAAGCCGAACTTTACCACCATGAGGATCGAAGAGGCCGAGGCCTTGATGAAGCAGCAGTCTGGTGTGTCTCGGTGGCACATGCAGGCGCAGGAGAAGAAGGCGGGACAGAAGGATCTGGAAGACTGGAGGAAGTTCAGGAACGGCCCGTCGCGCATCAAGACGGAGAGCTCGACCTTCCGAGGCGTCTCCAAGTCGGAGAAGATGGACCATGATGAGATCGATTTCGAGGGCGACGAGTTCCAGGACGACGACGAGGCGCCAAACTTTGAGCCCGACAACGACGAGGATCAGAAGGAGTCTGCCGAACGCATCAAGCGCGAGCAGCTCGGCGCGAACATCTTTGGTGACGGCGACGAGGGCAAGGTAGACAAGGAGGAACTCGAAGCGCGGCTCCTCGAGGAGAGCAGGAAGCGGGAAGGCAAGACCATCAACAAAGCGCTGGTCAAGCGAGAGAAGGAGACCATCTACAAGAGGGACTCGGACGACGAAGACGGCAACCGCTACTTCGCCCCTACGGTAAGAACGGGCTGCCATGGTCGGCAAGCAATATGTGCTGACAAGTAGCCAGGATGACGAAGACTCTGACGATGAGAGCAAGGATGGAGATGAAGAAGCCAAGAAGGACGAAGACAAGCCGTCCAGCCAGGACCCCGCCGCTCCGAACCAGGACGTCAACGGTGCGAAGGACAAGGACGCGAGCGCCAAGGGCACGTTGACGCCGTCTGGCAAGCAGAAAGAGGCCGATGCCGCCAGGAAGGGCAAGTCGCTGAAACGTCCTGGCTCCCCGAACCTCTCCGAGTCTAGCGAGACGGAGTCGACGCGGAAGAAGAAGCAGAAGAAGAACGGCAGTTCCGTCCAGGTCAGCCGTTCGGGGACGCCTCTGCCGTCCGGCCACAAGCACAAGCTGGGCATGGGCTCGATGAGCGACGGCGAGGCGACCGGCGGAGAGATGTCGGACGGCCAGCAGCAGAAGAAGAAGAAGAAGATCAGCCTTCTCGGCACCGGCGCGAGGGGCACGCCCACTGGCTCTCGTGCCGGTAGTCCCGTCCCTGCAGGCGCTGCGGGCAGTAAGTCGAAGTCTCCCCCACGTCGCGCGACGCCAGCTAACAGAGCAAACGTAGGTGCATCCCCAACGAGCCCAGGATCCCGCGCTGGCTCGCCTGCTCGATCGGGTCCCATCGAGGCCTGGGAGATCATCGACGTGCTGCCTCCGCAGGGTCTCTCTAGCGGAGAACTCAACAGGCGCTTCACCGGGCGCATCGGAGACGGTCCGGGCCAGACACCCAAGGCCGGCTGGATCGCCCTTGTGAAGCAGGTGGCCGTCTTTGGCAAGGATAAGCTGTTGCGCCGGAAGGAAGGCGTAGTCGCGAAGTGAGGGACCGGACGTGCTCCATCAGGGAGACACTCGGGGTCGTCTCGCATTGTTACACAGTACTGTTTCACTAGATACCAGGAGGCCCGTCCATACAAGACGGCGGGCGGTAGAGCTCAGCAGAAGCTTAATCTTTACATCAGAATGCAGCTTGGTGCAATCAATGCACAGTTGGGTATTATCACACGTCCGTCTGAAGCCGTCTATCCCCTACTCGTCCATCTGCCATGAGTAGTCCAGCCCCTTATTCCTCTCCCTTCTGTTGATGGCCTTGAAGCGGTCGCCCTCGAACCCGTTGCTCCTGTCGACGCCATCCCAGCGGTATCCGGGTCGGATGCCGTAACGGTTCGGCGCCGCGCCGCCCGTGTAGACGGGCCGCTTCTTCCCCTTCTTCCCCTTGGCGCCCGCCGCCGGGGCGTCCGTCTGCAGGAACTGGGCCATGGGGTCGTTCCACCTCTCCTTCTCCTTGAGCTCGCGGTTCATGTCCTCGTCGTCGGCGCCTCGCGCGAAGGCCATGGTCTTGGCGTCCTCGAGGGCCTCGCGCCGCGCCTTGGCCGCGGCGGCCTGGACGTCGCCCTTGGGCACGATCTTGGCCTGCCTCTCCCTCTCGCGCTCCTCGGCCTCGGCCGCCGCGCGCCGCGCCTCGGCCCGCTTCATCGACACGTCCACGCGCCGGCCCGTCGCGTCGCGGTACACCGTCTCCTCCTCCTGCCCGCCGGCCCGCATGGCCGCGAACTCGGCCTGCTCGGCCGCCTGCCGCCTGCGCAGCTGGGCGCTGACGGTCGCCGCCGACTGCAGCCCCGCGTGCGTGCCGTCGCTCATCTTGGCGACGGCGGACTCGTCGATGGCCGGCATCGAGTCGTCGTCGCGCTGCGCGGCGAGCGTCTCGGCGGCGGCGGACGCGAGGATGGCGTCGGCGGCGGCGGCGTCGGCGTCGGCCGCGGGCTGGGCGGGCGCCCCGCTGAGGGACTTCCAGTTCGACTTCTTGGTGCGGCGGAACTCGGCCGAGGAGCCCGTCACGGTGGCGGGGCCGTCCGCGTCGTCTGCTGTCGTCGTGGGCCGGGTCCAGGAGGAATCATCGTCGTCGGCTATGATGAGGCCTTCGGCTGCCTGCTTGCGCTTGCGCTTCTTGCTGGGCTTGGGATCTGCCACCAGATAGTGCTGTGCGAGGTAGGAGGAGAGGTCGGAAGGCATTGTGGCGGTTGTGGAGGGGTTGAGTTGGCGTGATGGTGAAGTAGTGAGGTCGGAATGGTGAAGCAATGATATGGAGACGAAGCTCTGCACTAGGTACCTACCTAAGGCAAGGCAAGGCAGGCAGGTACAGTGGGGCGACAAAAATAACGACGGATTTTCCCTCACCCACACCCGGATCCTCACCGCTCCAAACCAGCCCTCTTTACAATGCCTCGTCAACATACAGAATTAAGGGTTGCAAGCCCAAAAAAGCATTG